>JABSTR010000579.1:0-76643 GCA_013339765.2 Haemaphysalis longicornis | reverse complement strand
CGACGCAAAGCAGGCGATGAGGCGCGGCGTGGTGGAGGGCTCCAGATTAATTTTGACCACCTGGGGATCTTTAACGTGCGCCTAACTCTCGTAAACACACTGGCATTTTTGCCTTTCGCCTCCATCAGAAAAGTGATCGCCGCGGCCGGGGATCGAGCCCGCGACCTCGTGCTCATCAGCACAACGCCTTAGCCACTGAACCACCGCGGCGTGGTATCTCTTTTCTTTAATGATGATAGTCACTCTTGCGCTACTTTGGTCAGTCCGTCTGTCCGTCCGTCCGTCCGTCTGTCTGTCTGTCTGTCTGTCTGTCTGTCTTTAGCCGCCAGGGCAAAGTTGAATGGACTCTTGAGCGAGATGTTTATGTTGGCAAAACATTTTCAATCGTGTGTAGTTCTTGAAATATGCTCTTATTTGTTAACATTGTTCAGCAAAAAGTAATATTAGGCTCATTAGAGGAAAACCGTCACTATAAAACTGGTGTTCGCAGCGTTAGCGTTTAGCGTTATTTGATTCTAGCGCTAAGTCCCAGCAGTCCCAAAAGATTTAGCGGGCAGCAGTGTGAAAGCGGCGAAATTTATCGCCCCGAACCTCCAATGGGTGGACCTATCGTCACTAAAGAAAGGTTTTTAGAGTATCGGCACTTTTTTCTGCCATTGGTATGTGCCGCCGGGATTTTCATTGGTCGGTCGGCACCACGTGATATTGTTAAATATGGCGAAGCCATTTGGTTCTGGGCGTCTCTCTCGAAGATCAGATATCTAGTCTCTGCTCGAGCAGCTCTCTCTCTCTCTCTCTCTCTCGCTCCTCTCTATATCTCTCGTATCTCTCTCTTTCTTCTCTCTCTCTCTATCTCTCTCTCTCTGCCGCGCGGACGGTAGAGTGGCCGGTCACACTCTGCCCGTCACAACCGGCATCGGTTTCGTTGGGAGAGATGGCAACACTGCAAGCCAGAAACCAAAATGACACTTCTGGGTGCACGAAGTGCCGGTACTCTTAAGCGTAGCTTATTTAGTGACACTACGTGGAGCGATGCAGGAAGGGAACAGCGCAAGCGGTGGACAGATGGGGCAGGAGAAGCAGTTACGTTAAGCAGGCAGCGGAAGACCATAATCCTCCGACGACATTTGCAGTGACGCGAGCAGATGTGCGGCCAGTTTACGTTTTTTTTTTTTTTTGCACCGCGTTTTTCGCTTGTTTTTTTTTTTTTTTTTTTTTTGACGCCGATTTTTCACCATAGCTTTCCGATAATTTTTATTACCTCCTCACCTTTTCCTTCTTTCTTTTTCTTTGTGTAAGTTCGTTTTGATGCTTCCTGGCGTGTACCCATTTTTTGCAAATTTTGTTCCACTAATCGCCTTTTATATGCAATGGCTTTAGAGTTTTAAAGAAATGTAGGGAAATTTTCAGTGTTGTCTGCTAATGCGGAAGCAGTCCTAGGAATATTCATTTCCCTTTCGTTTCGCTTTTTTTTATTGCCAGATTTGGCTATGAGTGGACAGATTGGGCTTGTTGGGCTATACTGGTGACTTGTTGCTTAGTTTGGTTGCGGTTGACATGTTTTTTTTCTGCTTTTTATTATGTTTTTTCTTTTGTCTTCCTCTGGTTAGGGTGGTGTATACGATAAACATTTTTATTTGCTCATTTCATTCTTAGTATTTTTTGTATTTTTCTTTTTGTACTTCTTTCATTTCCCGCGACCGATAAGTTTTATTTACACTACTAGAACCAATAAATACGTTAACTTCGCTAATCATCCATTTTTGTGCAGATATCCGGACTGCGCGGGTATGCGCGAGTGTGCGCATGCGCGTGGGTGTACGTGTCTGCGTGCATGTCGTGCACGCGCACCAAAACATCGCGTTTTTTTTTTTTTCCTTTCTATTTGCAGAATGCACAGCTGTTGGAAACAAGAGCGCCTCCCGATCTCGTCAAGTACGGCATACGACAGGTGGGGAAAATTCGGGCACACTTTTCTCGTCAGAGGCTACGCGACAAAATAAACGGATAGACAGCAGAAACTACGCTAAGGTCGCATCATTTGAAGCGTACGTGTTTATTCTACTCCGAATGCTACTCCAGAAAAGAAGACTGCCTGACCGGAACGCTGCCTGCAAGCTTGTTCATACGCCGCTCTGGGCTACAGCCTGAAACCAGTACACAGTTCTAGATAGACGGAACGGCAATGTTTCTGAAATATTGAATAACGGATGCTTTTAACAATGAACCATATCCCACAGGGCACCCACTGCTCCAAGGCGCGGTGCGGTGTTGCGAAAGCAAAAACAAAACTTTCAGACAAAACTTTCACTCTTCATTCGGCCGCAGGCTATGGCTACACAACGAATGTTTATATTACTGCGAAACGAAACTGCTACCGGAAATGCAGTCACAACAAGAGGGAATTACGTAACACCCTAAATCTTTTAACCTTCGAGAAATGTGTAGATGAGATTGCAAACCCCACTCCCCTGGGCGTAGACTGGATTTCTGACGGACAGTAAACATAAAAGGAACCCGCGTAAATTCGACAGGGTTCACACTGACTGACTTTGCGTGCTTTTACTTTGCCCGAAATAATTGTTACCACTCCACTATGCCATGGTTCACATATTACGGCACAACGAACTCAAACATTTTATTTATAAAACTGCTGTTTGTACAACTGGCTGTTCGTGAACATTTTCACTCGACGACTTTATTTCCGCATACAGCTACGTAGGGCTGAAAGCGGCGATAAATAGCCTTCCCGTTCGATTCAAGTCGCTTACATTACCCTAAAATTTGTTTAAAGCGAAAGCATTTTTAGTGGGACCGTTCCCGCCAAAAAACTAATGCATTTCCGCATAGAAGTCGCTGTTTGAGCCCGCCGCTGTGCTTCCTTCAATACTCCTCGGCTGTGCGGGAAGCCTCCACTACCAAGCAGGCCCTCCCTGTCGGTGACTCACGCTTGCAGCCGACAATTCAAACGCGTCGCTACACATCTGCAGGCGCCTCGCTGTCGGCGCGATCAAACTTCGATGGCGTGCCGACGCAACACGCAGAGAGTCCCAAGGACACGGAGGCCCCACCGGAGATCGGACTCAGCGTGCGCCGCTACTACCGAACGAACTCTGGAAAGAGTGTTGTGTGTGTCCTGCGTTACACAATCTAGAGGGAACGCTTGTTTTGACCGTTGGCGCTTTGGGTATAAATAGACCCCCCAAGCGCTGTAGTTCATTCCTGTTTGAGCAGTGAATCAATGATGTCACTCTGCTCGAGTCCTGTACTGTAACCTCGCCCGTCGGTGCATTGTTCTTTGGCTTCGGCTCATCTCTCGCTACGAAGTAAACAGTTACGTTTGCCTACGGCTTCTGGACTTCTTCACGGCAGCAACATTCGCTGGCCGCTCGCTTCAAACCACGCTACCAAACGTATGTCGGAGACGACGGAGGTCGGCTCGGGTCGGCCTTCCCGGATGCAGCAACGGGTTGTCAGCGGTGGGATGACAACGTTGCAACACCACCCAAAAGCTCTGATAACATCTCTGGACGCACAGCGGGTGTCGAGAGTTACTTGAAATGGTTACTTGAAAATCGCAAAAAAGGAACGCTTCTAGTTAATACCATACAGTCATCGATGATGAAGAAGGAGTATACAATATATACCTTTATCTCATAAATCACGTATCGGTATACGTTTAGATCATTCGTAGATACGTTGCTTAGGGCGCGAGAAATCGTCGCATGGGTTCGTTCTTCGTTTACGATTTAGGTCTTTGAAGGTTTGATGGTCGATTGGACGCACCACTTTTAGCGAACGTTTTGACGCACTTTCGACGAAGTTTTGATGTTAGCAAGATTTCAGGCTTATCTTCAACTTTCTTTGGGCAGAAACAGTAATTTTTTTTTTAAACGACACTCCTTTGTAAGGAGAAATAAGATGTGTTGGCAAGCCCACACCATGTCGGTGGTAGTAATAGGAGTAGGGCAGAAGTGGCAGTTGACTGGGTATCAGGTGGGGAATATAGAGTTTCTCCAATAGGAACGAGACGACGGATTTTCAAACGTATCACGAACTAGAAGAAACCACTTACAACAAACAGTACTGCTCATAACGTTGAAGGGCTCAGCCGCACTAACTTTCAACGAACTTCGTTCTACGTTTCTTGTCACTGAGTTTTTCGTTGACCCTTTATTCCCACCTTCATTCCCACTTAATTCCACTTAAAGCCATGAAGATAAAGTGCAATAGAAAGCCTGCTAGTCCCAATAACAATAATCAATATCATCGCAACTAACAAATAAGAGATATTAAAGAAAACGTGTGAAGCAGTCGCGTAGCCAATTTCAACTTTTCTATGACGTCACCCTTGCTGTGCGATTGGGGCCGCCTAACTGACCTGTCGCGACGACACATGACTGGACGTCTGTAATGGCTCTAGTTTCCATTTGACCGCATCACTTGAATGCTAACGTGCAGTTAACGCACTGAAAACTATGTTTATTGATGGCCCGTATGACTCATTCTTGCTCATAACATGTCACTGTGGCGCAAATTTAAAAATTTTAAATACTTTTGCTTTTTTTTCGTTAAAACATCTTTTGTGGCTGTAATGGAGCTGAGAGAGATACTGATCCTAGTTCTTTCAACTTAAACGAAGTTGTATCTCTTCATGGCTCCTTTAATCCCACTTCATTTAAAGGCAAGTCTCAAAAGCAGTGCTTATAGGGGTCCTCACCTTCAACAACAGCCTATTTAGGTCCACTGCAGTACAAAGGCTGCTCCCATTGACCGAAACCTGCTTCTTTCCTGCCCTGCCAGTATCCATTCTTTGGCTCCCGAGTTTCTTATTTCATCTCTCCATGGAGTTCAAAATATTCCCAGTAACGCACTCTTGCGGCCCGCGAAGCAACGTCCGGCTGGGGTGATGAGGCACACTCTGCTGCAACTGGTCCATTGCCTGTGTCTTAAGTTCGTAACCGAGTATACATGGCCAGCCCAAGTCCATTTCGTTTTCTTCATTTGAACCATGATACCTTCTACTCGAGTTTGCTCCCCGAGCTAGTGTAGCTCGTTTCCTGTCCCTAAGCGTAGCTCCTATCATTATTCGCTCCATGGCAACTTGGGCGCATCGAAGTTTGTTTTCTAGCTGTTTAGTAAGGCGCAAGTCTTCGCTCCGTGTGTTATCACCGGGAGGATGCATTGATTAAATACATTTCTTTTTAGCATAGAGGTAGCTTACTTTTCATTAGTTGCGAGTGCTTTCCGAGTACACCCCAATCCATTCCTATTCTGCGTGGGATTTACTTTCTCGTGGTTGGGATCAGCTCTCACCGTCTACCCAAGGTAGTTATATTCTTCTGCTTGTTCCAGTGTCTCGTTACCTGCGCTGAAAAGGACTCCTTCAGCGTGTGTATTTGCCAATTACTTTAGATTTATTCTTATTTATATTTATCCTCGTGGCGGTGATAAAATTTTTTCACGAAGACAAAATACAACGTTGTTCAATTTCAAATAACTAGTCTTTGGTAACTCACTCAGCTCTACTCCGGCCTCGAAAGACGTTTTCTGATCGAAAAAAAGTTAACAACAAAATTTTGAAAAATAACTCTGTACTTCTAAGCTCGTGGTTCATTCGTACAACCATTGTACGTTTTAATTACTCCAAATTCTGGAGTAGCCAGCTCCTTCTTAGGTTACAGCTAAACTCTCCAATAAATAATTAATTCTCTTTCTCTTTCACTTTCTGTTCCAAATTTCGCGCAAGAGTAAGGTAACATTGAAGGAAGTGATGTGTTATGGTAGAGAACTAAAAAATTAGCAGTGGCTTAGCTCGGCTATGCCAGGATATACGTAGCGTGAGCTAAGGTTCAGCAATCCAATCCAATCCAGTCCAGTCCAGTCCAGTCCAATCCAAGTCAATCCAATCCAATCTAGTCCAGTCCGGTCCAGTCACTAGCACGGCTCTCCAGGAGCCACGCGACAGGCTATCAAGTGGCTCCGGCGCAGCGTCAGACTTGGCTACTGCGCAACGGAGGCGCACAGCTGGGCACGCACTGACGCCACTGCGTCTGCCGCGGCTATGACGTCACTCCGGTATCATTGCATTGCAAAATTGGATTTGCAATCAAATCCAATACAATCCAATTTAATCAAATTCGATCCAATACAAATCCAATCCAGTCCGATCCAATCCAAACCAAGTCAATCCAATCCAATACAATACAATGCTCCTCGCGCTTGCGCAGCACGGCCCTTCAGGGTCCACGCGAAACTGCTCAACCTCGGCCAGTGTAGCTTACGCTACAAAAGATTTCTCACTGTGTTCTGGAATTCAAGCGATTCGATCAAAACGAGCTGCAGGCTACGCTACGATCGCCATGTTATGCTTCTTGGCATTGGTTCGGGTCGGTGGCTGCCAATAGCAAAAGCGAGATTATGTCATAGAGAAATCGCCGGAAAGCGGCAGGCGAGTCGCCACTTCTCCGTGTGTTTTCTTCAGAATTTTCATTATATTTTCGAAGTTTATTATAAAATTGGTTACATTGTTATCGATACAAATCACTCTTTTCAATAATGAACTTAAAGTTCGTCTTCATGGTCCCTTTAAATATAACTTTAAGCTGACAATCTACCATGCCGTGCCCGAACTCCCATGGTACGTGCTTCTACTGGTATGGGTGACCGGTAAAAAGCGCAAAAGCTTATGGGTAGATCGTCTCCTCCCGCCACTTCCGGTTCGAGAGCTCTCCTCGCCTCCAATACGGCGGCAGCTTTCCCGCCCATGTGTGCGTGTTGTCTGTCTGTTTCCACCGAAAAAAAAACGACCATGCATCGCGCATTCAACGAATAACAATGATTAATCCAACATAGGGCTTCTCCGAAAGGTAAGCACTCTGTGACAAATAAACAACATGCACACACGAGCGTAAAAGCCGCCGGCGTACGGGAGACCGGGAGAGATCTCGAACCGGTCGTGGCGAGAGCAGACGATGTACCCATGAGCCTTTGCGCTTTTTACCGGTCACCTACTGTAGACGTCGTCGTGTTCATTCTTTTATACCACGACAAATATGCATGAAATTCTACCCCCCCCCCCCCCTTCACCATTTATGAGTGCAGGCTCAGACGTATGGCATGGACATCGTGATGGCGATGTCTGGAGATGACCTCAGCTTCGTCAACGGAGACAGCAGGTTTCCGTGGCAGCAGAAGCTCTTGAAGCTGGCCAACAAGCTATCCCGCTACACAGAGCCTCGAGTGCAATTCGTTCATTCAAGTCCCGCGTGCTACATTGCGGTAAGGTTGGATATTTTCTTGGAAATGGGAAGAGTTTCATGAATACGATCAGGATGGGGACCGAACTAGCTCGAAGAACAAGTTAAGGCTCTGGAATTAGGTCTATACCGCGTTTGTTTCATTCAAGCCTGACCACGTGTATTCTCTTCCCCAATCTTCAATGGAGGCACTGCACGCCTCCTCGCGGGCCTGGCCCTCCTTCAAGGGCGACTTGATGCCCTACACTGATCAGCCTGGCAGAACCTGGACAGGCTTCTACACCACCAGGCCTAACCTGAAGATGATGACGCGCTACGCCAATGGATTCCTTCAGGCGAGTAAAAAGCTCGGCGTGTTTCAAAGAGAAAGCTCCACTAAAGTAACTTTCAAGGTCATTCATCGCGTCGCGAGTGACCTTCAGCCACCGGCGCACACGCTGCGCCTTTCTTTGTTATTGCTTGGCTCGCGCGGAACCTCGATGCTGCGGTACCACGTGACTAGGCGAGGCTGAAACTGCTGCTTTGCCTGCGCTTCGTCGCTCAGTGCCGGCTGGGCCGTTCGCGTGTGCGCTTCAGCGGAAGCAAACCACGCGACTAGGAGAGGGCTTAACGGCTGGTTCGCAGGCGTTTGGTCCTTCTGTATCGCATTCGATGTGGCGCCGGCTGCGCTGCCTGCGAATGCTTTTCAGCGGAAATGAAAGGATGAATCCAATCATCCAGTAGATATAGGTCGACGGCAGGCTGCGAAATCTTAGCAAAAAAAATTTTTTCACGAAACACCATGTGCATATTGTTCGCAAATTCAAAGTCAGTATTTAAATGGTGATGAATGGAATGATATACGAAACCTTCGAGGGACAAGCTTGAGCCGGTTTATTGTGCGCCCCCAAACACACACGCACAAACACGGAGTACTAAGGCGCGCACTGATATAGCTGTCGCGCTGCGGCCCAAACCAAAACCTGGCGCCGTGCTTTTTAAATATAGAGGAGTCGAACTTCATTCGCACTTAAAACCATTGTACATGAATTCTGCCAGCAATTTTAGTTCGCAAATATTCGTCTAGAAACATTCTCCTAACGTCAGGCTGCTAAGTTGAGTTGAAGTAGTCTTTATTTAAAACAAAAAAAGATGCATACACAGTACACACAAAGATCCGGAAAAGTTGTCAAAGGGTCCCAAGCGAATAATAATAATATACCTTTTGATTAATTTGGTAATAGTAATTGCATCAAGAAAGAATAAAAAAAGAAAGAAAGAGAAGAACGAAGATTTATACTATCAGTTTTACTTGTCTTACATAAGATGTTGCTTGATACGTATCTTAAACGATGCCAAAGGAACAAGGTTTTAAAGAGAGGCAGTCAGATTTTCCAGCAAGTTTGCCCCAGTGAATTCTAATGTGTCTTCCGATAGTTGGTACGAATCATAGGCAGCAGAACTCGTACAGGTGCCGTCAAAAGTAATTAGAACACGGTCTCGTAAATTTACCAAAGTTTCTTCGTCCGGAAACTGCGTGGCTGCATTGGTATGCGTTTAAAGGAGTCCTCCCTAATAGAAAAAGCTTTTTGAAAACCGGTAGTGGCTGTCATAAAGCCAGTAACACAAATATTTCGTGATTATTACAAAATCTTGCTCCAATTACTTATGACGGCACCTGTACATGGCTCAAATACTCATTTTTATAGTCACTTACATAGAATATCGACTTCTGTCTCCAATTGTACAGGATGATTCACTCGCTTGGCGATACAACAAGGATAAGATACTCTGAATTGTGCAAAAAGATGCCGTGCAACCATAGAGTTTTATACTAATATATACTAGAGGGAAATCTGTCGCTGCAGTCGCGGGCCGCCGTGGTCAGTGCCATTGCCGCTAGCGACGTTCCTCGCCTACTTGGCTTAGCTAGCCGTATGGCTTCTTTTTTGTCTCGAAGCCAAAATCAACAAAAAAGGGTAATATTTTTTTCTTGTTCATCGTGCATGAAGCTTCCAAATAATTACTGACGAATTAATCTTTTTGGAGCTTCACTTTTAGAATAACAAAACAAATTTTATAAATCGTCTACAGTGGTGTTGTTGCTTTTTGGCAGCCAGAGCCAACTTTTCAGCCTGTCTTTGAGCCATGCCAAGGTCAAGTGGAACGTGCCTGCTCGGTACATGACGCCGAAGCGCGGCCTCCCCTAGAGGGTGGCGCCAGATTTCCCTCTAGTATATATTAGTATGAAACTCTATGGCCGTGCCCACTGCCTATTCGTCGAACTGTTGCATCGTTGCCTACAGCGCCAGCCATGCTGGCCTCCATACTTTCTCGACGAGTATGTTCTCTTACTGTCCACTGCAAATTTTTATCAGCTTCAAAGGACCGCCAGCCGTCTTTTGTGAAGTATATGCTCTCTATCTCAAATGAAAACCGTTTTCCTGATATGGCACAAGAACGTTTGCCAGCGAAATTATTAGATCTAGCTACCAGTCTTAGGTTTGCTGCCAATATGACTGCTGGCACCCATGAGAGAGAGCCTAGCGGCAACACACTATTTTTTCTATTCCTTCATACGGCTTATGAATCACGCATCGAAACTGTCGGAGATGTTGGTATGTGAACAGTAGTGTCACTTTGAGGCACTACATGGCGCTACCTGTAAAATTTCAGAAAGTTTAGCGCCAAATTAAAATTGTTCCCGGCCATTTTTTTCCGAAATTCTTTGTGGGTATACCCCACTTTCCAAAAGCTGGCTTTCATATCAGCTGGAGAGCAAGCACTCCACAAAAAGCGGATGGCTGTATCTTCTGACCTTGTTCCTTCGTGCTGGCATCAGTGCTTTTAGTTCAGGACAGAGTGAAAGCTAATTTCAGTTCCGTGCTCCAATGAACTTCGCGCTTCTGCTGCGGTTCAAGAGCGTCGCTCATCGTGTTGTAAAACTAAACCTGCGGTGGCCTTGGCGTTCGCTTTTTACCAGAATATGCGTCGTTTTCATCTCACGTTCCTGCGCTTAAAGGAGCCATGAAGAGAAAATACAACTTCGTGTAATTTGAAAGAACTAGGCTTCAGTATCTCACTCAGCGTCATTACAGCCCCAAAAGATGTTTTTTAACGAAAAAAAGCAACAAGTATTTAAAAACTTCAAATTTTGCGCCACAGTGACGTGTTATGAATGACGTACGATTTTCAGTGCGTTAACTGCACGTTAGCATTCAAGTGATGCGGTCAAATGGAACTGGAGGCCCCATTACAGACGTCCAGTCATGTGTCGTCGCGAGAGGTCAGCTAGGCGGCCGCCAATCGCACAAACAAGGTTCCGTGACGTCATAGAAAAGTTGCGGGAAATTGGCTAGGGGGTCGCGACTGCTTCACACGTTTCCTTTAATATCTCCGTTATTTGTTCGAAGATTGCGATGATATTGGTGCCATTGTTATCGGGACTAAGCAGTCTTTCTAATAAACCCAACTTGTATTTTGTCTGCATGGCTCCTTTAACAGGCCGGCAAGCAGCTCTCGGTCCTTGCAGGAGACCTCCACACAGCCTCTCACGTGAGGAAACTGGGTGAGCGTTGCAGATCTTCCCGAATGTTCTTACAAAGTGTTGCTTACATAAGGTAATCGCCACAACATTCGATCATTAGCGTGCGGCGAAGTAAGTTGTTTTCGCAGAGACAATGATGTGCCCATTTCAACGCCTACACGAGACAGTTATGTGGATTGGGGGAGACATACGCGCGCCCATGTTGGTCTGATTTCGCCAAAGTTGCCCTGTGCTGCTTTGAACTGCAGATTTCGCTGAGTTGTTATGGCGATTATAACTAAATCTGCCCGAGAGGGTTTCCCTAAAATTATCGGTTAAAGTAACCTCCTTTGGTCACGCTGTACACACTTTATGGCACGAAGCTTGATGTATCGCTCTCTGCTGTTTACATCGCGTTCTGTTGCCGGGCGCCGGGCAGAAAATGGAGTGTTATGCGAGCGCAAGGTCGGGAAGAAGGCAAAGGGGGATGGGCTATTATTGACGGTGACAAATGACAGATACAAGTGGACAACGAAAGGAGCCAGCGGAGGGCAGTTCTGCTAAAGCGAGCAAGCGTGAACACTGAGACGGTTCGAGAGCAAAACACGGTCGGCACGGTGTGTGAAGGACGCGAGAGAAACGCCGTGCCAGAGCGCACGCCGCAAAGTGCGCAGAGTGGGGAGGTGGCCTGTTAGAGCTTGAATCGTAAGTGTTTTGTGTACGCGACATTCAGCCGCACGCACGCAGATCAGAACCGCTCCATCATGCTTGCTGGGTCCGTGAGGCATCATAAAGTTGCAGAGAGGGTCCATAGAGTGACACAGGAGGAAGAAACGACAGGACAAAGCACTTGACGTTTCTTGTCTTATCATTTCTTCCTTCTGTGTCTCCGTCTGCGTGGGCTGGTAACTGTTGATATCCATCACCAACTAGCCCACGAAGCCATACTCGAGAGTGAACGAGTTCGTACTGATTCGGCGCAATCGCCACCGTAGATCGCGGCATGTTCCAGGCAACCTTTTTCACAAGAGCGGAAACATATTTTTCTGGTGAATGTTATAGTAAAGCTTTTCAACCCCACTTCCAACGCAATAACATCCCTAGAAGCACTCAAGGCTGCCAGGGCACTATGCCCGCCTCTCTCCCCTTCCCCCAAAAAATAAAAGAGCTAAACGCAATGAAAGCCACCTTCTGTAGACATAGAAGTAAATACAGACCCAAACCTCCACAGGTATAGCCACATTTAATCTCGAAAATGCCTCTCAGATTGTCCAGCCTGCAGACGCACTCCCACACCATAGCACATCATTTGGGATGGCAAAGCCATTGGCGTGCAGACACGGCATTAGAGAACAATTTGAGCTATGGGGGGCAGCCTTGGACAGCTCGAGCCTGGAAGACCGGACCCATCTGTCAATCTGGCTGTGCAGGAGGCCAGACTCAGTGGTGTCCCGGACTAGGGATTCCACCCATCAACGACCCCAAAAGTGCTGCCTTTCAATAAGAGCTTATTCATTCATTCCTACTTGCTGGACCGTGTAGATCACACGCAATCCATGCGCAAGCATCGACATGGTGACGTGCTTGGTACCGAGATACCGGCAACGTGTTCAAGCACAGAATGCGCTTGAGGTACTTGCCTCTTGGCAGAGGGATACTTGCTCCGATTGAACACACAGCTTTGACCACGTTCTACAGATCAAGATGCCTTTATTCCTGAGCTACTGCAAGCTCACACCTTTGTCGGATGCATCACAAGAATTGCGCAGTTTTACCCTGCCAGATTCAGTCAAGTTTCCGCGATTTAATCGCGAAAATCCGTGAACTGCGCGTGCGCAGGAGAAGCCGTAGCCACGATGCAGCACCACGACGCCATTACGTGAGTGGCCACCAGTGAGCGCGTGACTGCGCAACCTCCTCGAATGAAAAGTGTCAGCAACCGGCGCTTCCCCGTTCCATCTGTCCAGGGGGACTTCCACGGAAGACGTGGCCAAGGACTACGCGAAAATACTCTACCAAGGGCTTATCAGTGCCGAGGCAAGTTGATGCTCATTCGAAAAGCATTCTATCGCTAATTGACTTTAAAAAACCAGCGTTGGCGTTGCTGTATATAACAGCGAAACGGCTCCTGGTAAAAGCTATTCATACCACCAGCCGTTTCGTAGCGCGAGCTTAAAGGGACAACCAACCTGATTTTTTACGAGGTTCACGTCATCTAGCACATATGAAACCCAGAGTTCTATACAGTGGGGTAACAGCAAGGAATTTCCAAATAAACAGGCTTAAAAAGTTTTAATGTGCCACTAAACTTTCCTTAAGTCTGAAAGGCGGCGCCTTGTCCTGTCGAAAACATAAGACTACAGTACGTATCCAAACAACTCCGTCGGTTTCAATGCGCTATTCAAAAACCGCATAAAGTAATAGAAAAGACCACATTATTGTGGTTTTAGAACGGGATAGGGGTTTAACTACCTCTTTTCATCTCACGTGCAGTATATTGCCGCATGGCTCACTTTCAATGTTGCCAGCATTCCTTTCGACAGGCCACGCACAGCTGGTAGATCTAAAAACTCCGCTTTCAAATGTTCTAGGGCGCTATCAGCAAAACCGTTTGGCGTTAAAGTGTTTTAACTGACGCCCTTTTATTTCGTATAGAGGAAATATACTCAACGAAAATCGGTTTTCTGCCCCTTTAAAAGGACCACCAACCAATCAGTTCTCCAGTCCAGCATCAGTTCCCTAGTCCAGCATGAGTACTCTATCCCGAATGAATTAGCATTACTTTAAACACTTTAAGCAGAAATGGCTTGGCTGATAATGCCCTAGAGCACTTGAAGGCGGAGTTTCTTAGATCTAGCTACCAAGCTCGTCAGAGTAAAGTGTGCTGCAAAAGGGCGCTCGGGCACCCATGACACAAACCTCTGTGTGAATTGCGTTTATTTGCAGACAAGAAAACGCTGTTAAAAACCCGATTCAACTAAAGCAATGACAAGTGATCTATTAAATTACATTTGTGTGTGCAACGTTTCACCCTATAGAGCCAGTTCGCGTACCGCGTTTCAATTTGACTCCGTCAGAGGGCTCTGTCAGACCAGTACATATAGCTGCTAAGAGTTGCGCGTGCCAACGGTTATCACCCTATGCAGCAGAAGCGTGAGCGCAGGTTCGCGTACCGCCGTTGGCGGCGAGGCTCCTACACTCGCGATTTGCAGCAATCCGGATAACAAAGAGGCTCTGTCAGGACTCTAAGTACACCTAGAACCACTAAATAAGCTACGCTTAAGGGTAACAACACTGGCAGCCATTTTGGTGTCGGCCATTTTGGAGTAACGGCAGCCGTTTTGGTGTCTGACGACATTGACGGGCGGTATTGGTCCGGGCGCCGCTTGGCGACCATCACATCTGTGTTTACTTTTCGAAGATTTAGAGGCAGCGCGCCGGTGCGATAGGGTCAGGCTCGGTTACGCGAGCGTAGCTTATTTAGTGGCTCTAGGTTATGCTGAGCCATTAATTAAGCTGATCTTTTTAAAGACAATAGTCTTTCTTGGGCTACTTAAACCCAGAAATTTTGGTCTGTCTGAATGTCTGTCTGTCTGTCCGTCTGTCTGTCTGTCTGTGACTCGATTCAGCCACCCGGCCAAAGCAAAACAATGCCTGCGCAATAGTCTTATATAGTCACAGCTACATCTACCCGTCTATCTCCGGTGTAATGTTCATACTTGTCAACATTGTTGAAGAAGAACAAGACATTACGCAAATATGAGACAACAAATCAATACAGAAGTGATATTTGCAGTGTTCCTTTATAAAAAAATCAAACTTGCTTGATTTTGCGAAATTAAATACTTCATCAACTGCAGAAAAAGAATTCACTCCGCCGTCGCCTGCTGTCACCCACGCCACTATAGCTTCTGGTGCCATTTTAAGAAATCAACCGGCAACAGTTACGCAAGGTTCCACTAGATAGGCTCCACGTTCTGCTGGCAACGCACGTGGAGTCGGGAAACGCGGTTCTATAAACCTTGAAGTAGGGCGCCTCGATTAACGCGCGTCTTCGCCGTACGGCAGCGTTCGCATCGAGACCCCCGGTTTGGAGCAGTGGAACGCGGGAAATTTCAAATGATTTAAGCAAACCTTTGGCATCTTTACCTTGGGAGGAGCGCGACGCAAGAGGAACAACATGAGCGGTGAGCGGGAAAGCGAAGGGAGGCATTTACTTCGCAAAAGCCGATAAAGACTATCGTCTTTTGACGACATTTGCAACGAAAGGAGCAGATACGCGGCCAATTTTTTAAGTGGCTGTAGGTTACGCTAGGCCACTGTCGTTCTTTCCCAGCGGGAAGCGATGCAGGCGTTTTCCACCTTCCCGCCGGTTGAAACAGCTTAGTACAGAGCAGCCCGGCATCGCTACCCTGTCTGGGGGCTTGAAAACTCGCTGTCAACGTGTCATACAGCCGCACTGCGCTCCAAAAATCCCGACTTATCAAAGAGCGCACGCGCGGCAACATAGAGGCACCAAAATGTCAGCGCCCATGGGTCTTCCCGGGGTTAAACAAATGTCACGTTACGCGGTTCGACCAATGGCCGCTGTCGGTGGCATATAAAAATGACAGAAAAGAGTGCCGATACTCTGAAACCTCATCTGGTGGCTCTAAGTACACGGCAGGGGAGCAAAAGAATAGGGTCAGACAGGCGAACAGAGAATCAGCGAAATTCACCATCGTCCTCAGCTCTCAGATAACACGGCGTCAGGAAGGAGAAGCGGCGCAACGACTAGGAGACAGACCGATGACATTCGAAAGTGTTACGGTGGCTCGCAATGCAAGACGTGTCATGTGGCAAGATTACAATTCCACACGATACAGCAAGTTGTTGGGCTAGTTGTTCTAAAAACTGCTTTAAAAAATTAGCAGTGGCGTAGCTCGGCTATGCCAGGATATACGTAGCGTGAGCTAAGGTCCAGCTGGTTATTCTTAGGTTTCCTGGTTGTCTAGGATTAGCTGATTATCATGCTTACTGCTGCTAAAAGGACTTCCAATCCAATCCAATTCAGTCCAGTCCAGACACTGCTCCTCGCGCACGCGCAGCACGGCTCTCCAGGAGCCACGCGAAACCGCTATCAAGCGGCTCCGGCGCAGCGTCAGACTTGGCTACTGCGCAACGGAGGCGCCCAGCTAGGCACGCGCCGGCGCCAGTGCGGCTGCCGCGGCCATGACGTCACTCCTCTGGAATGCGCAGGCCGGCGAATGTGCAGACCCAATTCTCTACACACCCGTACTCCAATTGGATTGGATTTCAATCCAACAAAATCCAATTTAATCCAATCCAAATTCAATTCAATACAAGCCAAGCCAAGCCAATCCAATCCAATCCGATCCGATGCAAACCAATCCAATGCTCCTCGCGCTCGCGCAGAACGGCCCTTCAAGGTCCACGCGAAACTGCTCCACCTCGGCCAGTGTAGCTTGCTCTACAAAATACGGGACAATAGGACGTCTCTTGTCACTGGCTCGTCCTTTTTGTGCAGTGATTCCACCAATCGATAACTCTGGAAGAAAGGCGTCTCAGACATTCATCTTAACATCCATGCTTTCGCAGCAGCAACGAATTAGAAGTGCGTAGGTGTCCTTGGACGTTTTGGGCGAATCCAGATGAAAATTTTCACGATTATGGAGTGAATTGCAAAGGGCCATTCAAACAGAGCCGGATCGGCCAGTTCTCCCACCCTGGGCAAATCACAATTGATCACTGCACGAGGGTCCACCAAATGCGCACAGGTGGAATTTGAATAAATCGATTCAAGCGGCCAACAGATACCGCGCTGCTATGTTAGTAACTATACATTGAGGATAGGGTTTCCATCGGTCGTGGACATGCTTCCGGTTGGACGTAACTTGCCGGCGGAAATGCTTGCTGCAATGCAGACCTTTCTACCTTTGTGTTGCATGGTATTCTAGTGTGAAATTTTGTAACCAGTTCACTCTCATGAAACTGATCATTAAGTTACTATTAGTGTAATATTTCGAGTGTTTTAGTGTTGGTGAAATAGAGCAACGCTCCTTTGCGAACCAGTTTGGGAGAACAGCAATGCATAACTTCCCGTTACAGCATCGACTGCTGTGGGTTTTTATTGATTGCAGACCTTCACTCGACCAACCGATGTGACCAGCTTCTATAGAACGAACTGAAAACTATTTAAATGTCTTTAGTTGTGATCTATTCTGTCCACGTACACGGGGGTGTTTAAAGCGATTTTATTCAAGCGAAAGCTTCATGGCACCGACGGTGTTCTATCAAAACACTGATACACTTCCCCATAAACCGGTTGGTCGACCGAAAAGCTGTGATAGCATCTCTGGACACGGCGCGCGCGCGAACCGGGATTCCATTGCGTCAAAACGGTTACTTGAATATCCCGAAAAAGTAACGGTTCTAGATAAGAAAATACACGCACCGATCATGAATAACGGAGTACAATATCTCATAAACCTACGCATCGGTATACATTTAGATCGTTCGTAGACGTGTTTACTTAGTGCGCGAAAAATCGTCGCATGGGTTCGTTCTTCGTTTGCGATTTGGGGCTTTGAAGGTTGCACGATCGACTCGACACACTTCCAGTGAAGGTTAGGCGCATTTCAGGGGCGAAGCCCCTTGGGAGCTGGGGCTGTTGGCGTCTCATGTCGTCGTCGTAACCGTCGTCTCATGTAGTCACGGTAATTAGACACCGGGACAGTCGTTAACGCCTCGTGCTAGAACGGAACGCGTACTAAAAAAATCACTGGGACACTCGTTTACGCCTCGCGCTATAGAGCTTCGTGCTTTAAAAACACAAAACTTTTAGAGCGAAGCTGTATACCTGTACCCCCCAAACGGTTTCTTCTACGTTGGCAAAAACGCCAAGGCGCCAAGAATACACTTGTACACTGCATGTTTCGCCCCTCCCCAGCTTTCACGTTGGTGGAGATGGCCCGGGATTTTTTAGCTCTCGCGATTCTCTCCAGTGTTCTATAAGAAGGGATGGGAATTTTTCTTAATCGAAACAAATGTCAATAGCGTTCAGTGGCATCCACCCTAAGCGCATGTTAATTTTGAGCGCGACGTCATTGAACATCGCCTTGCAGGAAGCGATCGCCACAGGCTTGACGGCCCGACTGATGCCAGATGTTTCCTCGGAGGACGTTCGTGTGAAGCGTCTTCTCTTCTGCCACCTCCTGAATCAAAGCGACTGCCCCTTCGCCACAAGGAACAGTGAGGTACGTGCAGCGGATGAAGTAATCCCAGTGTGGGCTCCGGGTTTTGCAAAGACCATAGTGTTTCTTGTACTACTCAAGCACAAAAATTTCGGCCTGTCTATCAGCCTGCCCCTCTATTCCGCCGCCTGGCCAAACGCAAAAGTGAGTCCTTGAGTGAGGCGTTTCTGTAAGCAAAACATTTTCAAAATAATAAATCTATAAATATGTGTTTCGAAAGTTGTCAACATTGTTCAGCAAACAGATAATGTAAGGCGTATTCGAGGAAGAACGTCAATAGATAACTGGTTCTTGCAGTTTTCTTTTAGTTAATCGTAGACTTGGGCTCGACTTTTGAGAGAGTAGAGTTTAAAAAATGCGTCGAAAACGATGCTTTAAGCACGAAATACAAACAAAGCTATAGCTCACGAGTCTCGCGCTCGTGACTCGAGCGCCAAATCCCAACAGCTGGCGCAGCAGTGCGAACACGGTCAAATTGAGTCCCGCAAACCTCCAATGTATTGCCGAGACAGGAAGGGAACAGCCTGAGCCTGAGGTAGGCTGATGAGGCAGGAGAGGCAGTTTCGTGGCACGGGCGCCAGAAGATGACATTTTCTGCGACCCGAGGAAATGCGGGGACGATTTTCTTGTTTATCTATTAGATATTTCGGCTGCTTGGTTGAGGCTCTCGATCAATAATATCTACCTACAGTGTTCACTGAAGCGGGAACTCTCTGAACTGAGGTGTTCAGTTGTGAAGAGGATCGATAGATGACACGATCGATGATTGACGTGAAGATGGCTCGTAGATCGATGGTCCCTGGGGACGATGGGCTAGATCAATACTGATAATTCATTTACAGGCAGTGCCGTGCACAAGATAGCAGCACAGCATTTGCGCAGAGCCCACATCAAGCGAGATCTGTCCTCCTCCCCCAGCCAAGGGGCGATAATTGAGCATGACCTCTCGGGTAGGGGTCAGAGCCTCCCTCAGAGACTCCCGACCGTGAGACAGGCAAGGCGGTGCACAGTGCAAGCTCCATAAAGGACAGAGGTGCAAGTGATTCCCCCGTCACGGATGACTCCACCGGCTAGTCTTGACCGGCGCCCGTTCCGAGTGTAGCCGGCCGTGACGTCCCGGCCCTTGTAAAAAACATATTGGGAAGCGCTACAGGCGCCCCCACCAAACGAACAAACCAATCAGAAGACACTGCTGGCGACAGTGTTTCCTGCTCCTTCATGTTTAAGTGAGGGGGCCGAACCTAACATAACGGTTGGGACTTTACACATTGAGCTGATACCAAAAAAGTTCCCCGATACCGTGGTCGATAAAGATCTATAAAATACAGAGAAATACGCGGAAAGCGCAATGACAGATGTCACCGTCCGCCTATCGCGAGCGCACGCATGGAGGGTAGTTAGCGCACCATAGCCGACGTGACCTGGAAGCCAACCAAGCCGACACCACCTGAATAACAAGTCCGGGAAGAGTTCTGACCAGATGGCGTCACGAAGTCCAACACAGAATAATGGTGCCACTTGTAACCAAAGGTTGGCAATTGACCTTGTGAGGTTACGTCGTCATGACTTCGACCTGCACTACAAACGGACGATACAAGGTGAGGTTTAGGTGAGGTCAGAAGCGGTGACCATTCTGTCACCGCGACCGTAAGAGTACACGCAGGGTACTACTTTCGTGACCAGCGTCTTCACAAATGGTGCCCGCCAGGTCAGTTTTTACCACAATCTATCTTCCGCATTGTGTACACAACGAACGAATATTACGACAAAACGCCAGCTCCTTGACTGAGTTTGTCGGCTAAATCTTTCAAGTTGGTAACCACGCCAAGCTTCCCTTTGCGGTGACATGCACCTCCACGGACAAGTGCTGTCTGCTGAAATACGGTAGCCCCGAGACACCTTCGCATGGCCTTAACTGTGCTCTGATTTTCCGCAAAAAGGCTCGGTCGACCAGGAAAATCAGTTGGACAGCGTCTGAATGCGCGTATAGTTCAATGTGGCGCCCGCCTGACATCTGTTAACATCGTCGGTGCTGTTATCCCGATACCAACATCCGCCGCAAAGTAGAACTAGCCCAGTGCAGATCGGGCAATACAGTGAGATTATGTCGTGGGATATATTTATGCTTTCCAAAGTCCCTGGCCTTTTGAAAAAGACTAAACAGGTGCACCTTCGTTAGCGACGTGGATGTGCGTGATATTGGGCACACCGCAGTGGCTTAGTATGTCGCGTTTCCCGCATTTGCATCACTTATTTACTCTACAACATGAACTCGCAAATGGATGAGCTCTGACAACTGTAAGCAGCACTTGCGTCTAACAAATGCCCAAAAGCGTGAAAGTAGCAGTCGTCTGCCAACTCACCTGACAAGCATCATGCCTTCCCCGCTGGTAAAGGGAACGCAGCCAGAAATTATCGTCTGCGCAGCAGCCTGAGCGACGCCCGCAGCTGTTAAAACAAACCCTCAGAGCTTTGTGTGCTTCGTGGCCAGCGTTGAACCCAACTCAGTCGTCTGCCAAGCGACCATATCGTCTGCAAGCGTTCGGGCATGGTGTGAAGGAAACAGCAGCGTCATGCACGTATGTGTCGGTTGCATGACTCAACACCTTCTTCGGCTAACTCCAGGTACCTACCTTGTGATGACAACCCAGAGATGTTGTCCTAGGTCCTTGTTCCGGCCGAGGGACAGAACTGTGCAGTCAGTTTTAAGGAGCTGCAGACGATCACATGTCCTTCCACGTCTGCTCAGCTGGAACACTTCACCTACCGCAACCTTGTCGTCTGCTACAAGCTCTGCAGCGGGGTCGTAGATTTCGCTGCTGCCGTCGCAAGTAGACCCCTTGTTGCTGGCAGGGCTGGCGAGGCTCTGTGACGAAGATGGTATTGTTGTTATAATGGGGAGTTATAATGAGTAGTCTCGATAACCTGCGAGAACAGCGCTGGATGCGCGCCACCCCTTCTTATGGTTTTGTCCGTAGTAGCTTTCAGAGCAGTTATTTCCAGTCACCCACCACGAATTCCTTGTGGAGTGTAGTCGACAGCCGCTTTTTCCGCAGAAACAGATCAGTCAGAACTTTAGAAACGACGCACCGGAACGTTTTCCTTTCGCGGTAAAGCAGTACGCGGCACAGCAGGCAACCGTTGTTGCACAGCACAAGCATCGAAACATCGCAGCGAGGTTTTCAGCAGTCAACAATCCATCGAACCACATTCCACATCGATACAAAAATGCGCTACACTAGCACTTGCGACGCGCACGCATGAACCGGCCGCAAGCGACTGAACCACGCAGACGCCGTGACCATGCAGCCCTGCCGTCAAGTGGAAATCCGCCTCGACGCGGCGGCGGCTTCAACCGCGCGTTGCCGAATATCAATGTTGGAGTTCGTTATCTTTGCTGACGCTTTTCCCGCCCTTTCCCCCCTGCAGTCAGTGACACGTGGCGATTTCCGAGGCCCTGTCTTTCAATTAAGGGTCGTCAAATCCCTTACGTATGCCTGGCGTGCGGCTACGCATACCGCGTCCCCGCGATCCCGTGTTTTCCCTCGGCACGTTCTAGTTGTGATAGTAAATAGCCCGAGGTTTTAAACGTGATAATATGGCCCCTTTCTGTCTGGTACTGAGGCACAAATTTTCCACAGAACCTCTGCAACAGAAGCTTCAAAACATTCCGGAAGCTCTAAGGCGTGCGTTTTAAAACTATTGCTTATTTTTCTGCGAAAAAAAGGAAGTTATCATTTTTTGGTTGGTTAAGCTTATAGAAGTGCCTCGGTTATGGAAAGCTGTAATTTTATTCTTCGCATACAGCGCGTACGCGTAAAACTGCTAGTTGGCGTTCAATGCCCTGCGTTGAATACGTGCTCAATGCCCTGCAAACTGGCCTCCAATGTATTTTAAATAAATAAATAAATGAAGCTTAATAAAATTTCGGCTCACTCTGTTTATCAATTGAGTTTCTATTTTCATGCTTTAATTGTGCGAAATATTTCGATGGGGTGCATTGGTGCAAGTGGAAAAAAAGCTGCGGAAGAAAACGTGACGCAGAATAGAAAATACACATGACGTAGTGCCATAACCAACTGGGAACTTGATACAGAATCAGAAATAGATCATTTAACAATATGTGCGTCAATCAGTTTGTGTTATTGGGGTCTGTTACACTACATATTTCTGCTCCTGAATAAAGCTCACAGTTGCTAGTAGCGCGTCGTCCTGTGTTTTTCCTATTCTGCATCGCGTATTTTGCAGTGCCGTTTTTCCGTTATGTATCAAAACCAGCTCGTCCGACATTGCATCGTGCTGCTCTGGTTGGTTTCAGTGCTACGTCCGCTCCAAAATCAAAACGAAATGTCTAAAAATTGTGGCATAAATTGGGCTGTCCCAGGGAAGAAGCCGGTGTAAGTCATTGTGAGATGCGCTCATCCTTTTGTGAGTATCGAACAAATGACGTCACCGTTAACATCTTTCGACAGATTTTACTGCGGAGCAGTATACCAAGAGTTCAAAATTATGCTTTATGGTTTTCTTAAAACTGAAGGCACGCGAAGACAAATAAGTTATGTGGCCAGGGGGACACAAAGTGAGATGATAATTATCGCTGTCAGCAGCGCTATTGATTGAATAATTAACTTTTGTGGACTGCAGTAAGTGGGTATGTTTCTATTGCAAAGTTAGATGCAGTCGAGTTTCTACAGCAGTATCAGTTGGAAGAATTCTTCTAGCATGTCTGTTTTCCGAGATATCCAACTCTAAATTTTCGCATGATTACGCATGCAAGAGAATTAGGATCGGCGTCTCCCCGATGTCACGCTAGAGCTCAAGTCCTTTCAAGTTTTATTCAGAAAATTGGCCAAGAAGTACGCTCAGTCGCAAATCAGAAAGAAACGTGTTTTGTTTTGCGCACACCGTGAACTGCGTCTAGCTTCGCAGGTAATCCTTCTTCAAAGAGTTGAAGGGCACTAATTTTTTTCTTCGAAATTCAGAAAGGTTTCGGAGAAAACATCGCGGAGACCGAGGACAACAACGATCGGCATATCATACCGTAAGAATTCAATTATTGCACGCCCATTAAATCAGAATTCCGGTTAACTTGAACTTCTCCGTCTAGGCGTAAAAAAGCTTAATTATGTGTTACATTGGAAATGCAGAGCACGTACCGTAAATTGGAACGATCCCAAACGTTCTCATCCGACCCTGACCCGAATAGCTGATTGCGCCAGACAACAATTAGAGGTCCCCTGAGCCATACAAATTAAACGCCGAGTTTTAAAAACGAGCATAATGTGCGTTCCAAAACGGATCTGAACCTTTTTTTTTGTAGCTTCATACTGCGTTGCGTTACACTGTGTTAGTGTGTAAGTTGATGAAACTTTTGGAGGACGAGACGCACAGGCAAACCAATTCGGTTCAGACTATATATAAGCATACTATATAAAGGGAGAGATAATTAGAGGGATACGAATTTGGTTGAGTGCATTTGGCAGATCTCCTCAGAAAACGAATGCAGCCTACCCCTGAAGAAGAAAGTGTAAAACAGCTGCATCTTACCGGTACTCATTTACCGGCTGGAACTTAAAGGCTCACTAAAGGATCCAACTTAAATTGAGGACGACTCAGCGAGCAATGTAACGGAAGATGATAGTGTAACGTTAAGGGACAAGAAGAGAGCGGAGTGGGTCGGGGAACGAACGCGTGTTAAGGACATATAAGTGAAAATTAAGAAGACGAAATTCGTGTGGCAGGGCATGTAATGCGAAGGCAAGATAACCGTCGGTCATTAAGGGTAACAGAGTGGATCCCTAGAGAGGGCAAGCTTAGGAGGGGGCGACAGAAAGTTAGATGGGCAGATGAGATCAAGAAGTTTGCGGGGATTGGTCGCAGTTAGCACAGGAACGGGATAATTGGAGATCTATGGGAGAGGCTTTTGCCCTGCAGTGGGCGTAGACGGGATTATGATGATGATGATGATGATGATGATGATGATGATGTACAGCATTGAATTTCAAAGCGATGTATGAAGTACGGACAAACAGTTTCCCGCCGCTCGCAGTTCAACGTGCTGGTGTACAACCCTGCAAGCATACCAGTGTCGCCGTACGTGAGGATACCACTGGTACATAATGACACCATTCCCCCGATCATCAAAGGACCCGGGGGAATCAACATCGTTGGCCAGGTATATGCTACGAAAGTAAAGGCGTCTTCCGGTATTTGTCCAGTGTGCGGTGAGTGAGAGACAGAACATTTCTAAGTGAGGGAAAACTAGAGCTCTTCACCCAGGACTTTGTGTCGTTGTACACGGACATGGTGCGCTACGGGCAGAGTAGCCGCTTTACTTGGACCAGCAGAATAAGCCCTTGTACTAATACAAGGAGTAATGAAACTACAGACCTGGTTTTGGTGATGATTGTGGGTGTTTTACGTGCCAAAGCAGCACTTGGGCGATGAGGCGCGCCGTGGTGGAGGGCTCCGGATTAATTTTGACCACCTTGAGATCTTTAACGTGCACTGGAATCTCGTCACACCGGCCTTTTTGCTTTTCGCCTCCATAAGAAAAGCGGCCGCAGGGGCAGGAAATCGAACCCTCATTCTTACGGTCAACAGCAGCACAACGCCTTAGTTACTGAGCCCCCGCGGTGGGTGAAACTATAGACCTTCCGTTTAAATTGACACTGAAGTGCACTGAGACAGGTTTGGCTTCGACGCGTTTAACCCCGTCATTTGAATTTTATTCCTGGCTGTAATAAACGGTTTAATTCATAATATTCAATAGCTGACTATTTAGCGGGAGCATAATTTCTTATCAGCTGTAATCAGCGGCAGAAGAGGAGATGTCATGCGTCGTTCGCAGGCTCTGTGCAAACCGCGGTAACGACTGGTTGCCCAATCCTGTTTTATGGTATCTCAGCCTTCATAACTGCTGTTTTCACCTATTACATGGGGGAAAAAACTTTCCGCGGTTCACGCACTAGGTATACGGGTCGGACAAGGCAGCCATGCGCTAAATTTACCCTGGCGGGACTCACTGGCCTGTCGTCATGGCTGACGTCGGCAACTTCAGTGGGGACGACGGTGCAACGCATTACTTTCGAAAAAACTCTTTAAAAAACGCAGGTACATCGGCAAAAAAAAAAAACATGAGACATCACCTATGCGCACTCAAGTTCTTAATCTGGTGCGGTACGCAGTCGGCCAGTGTTTGTACACCTCTCCAAGTTTCCCCAGCAATGATGTGCCCTTGTGGTGTTCTGGTGCCGGAAGCAATGCCAGGATGCCATCTGTCAAATATTTTCAGATGTCTATGCGAGCTTGTGCACGACTGCTTGCAACGATTAAAGGCATGACAATACCCTCCGCAGTCTAAAAATTGGGACCAGACGTATACGCACACATTATGGTTTGCAATATGATATGTAACACGAAGTTCGAGCGATACATCCCCAAACCCTAGTGCCGGACCTCTAGGTCTTAAAGGGACCCAGAAAATCTTTGTGAAGGTGGCAATCAAATGCATTCAGGTGGGTAGAACACATAACGGGGGATTTTTGAGCCAAGTGTGTAGCCCCATACGTTGTACGGATAATTTGTAAACAATTTTGAAGATCGCCTTTCTCAGTCCATGAGCGCGCCGCCGCAGCGAGCCGACCGCGGCTGACGCAACGGCGAGGCGCCCCCCTGATTCGGCCGATCGTCGTTCTCCGGCAACGTCACTGCCATTGGCTTCCGGCTGTTCTTCCTCCTTCCTGCGCGATCCCGAGGCAAAGGCGGGTCTGCAGCGATTGACGCGTGCCTAGGCGCAGGAATGTAGCTAGCGGAGAACGGAAGTCGAGCGTCGCGATGTCACATGGCTATTCCCAGTGTTTCCAGCTGCTTTGAAAGAAGCAGAGAGGGAGGAGGAATCGATCGGCAAGGGGGGAGAGGTGCACTTAATTGCTTCTGGCGCAGCTAATACTGAATGTAGATCAATAATTCCAACGGCATTGCATCGCTATATTGGTACTACGCGACAATAAAGGCCTTTTGTAACTTTTACAAAAGGCTTTTCTGGGTCCCTTTACGTAACATTAAAGGAGACACGTGAGGCCATAGCGTCTGTGTTCCAGTGTTCTCCTCATATCGTACACCATACACTGCAAAATGATTTACACCCTCCAGGGTGTTTCTTCCTGTCTATAACGTACACCCTCACACCGCAGCCAAAAAAAAAAGAAAAACACCCTTGCAGGGTGTTTTATCGTCTATGACACATTTACACCCAAGCAAAACGTGAGAATACACCTTTTAAAGCGCGTTTTATGGTTAATTACACCCTTTCAAAGGGCATTTCTTTTTGTTGTTTGACAAGGTGTAAGGGGTTTAGTTAAAGAAGAAAAAGGTTGTAAATCATTTTAAAGGGTAGTATGATCGACGCACAAAGTTTAATCCTTTGGTACACTGGTATAAAAGACAACTTGTAACGGCCGTGCTTTGGAGGAGCTGAATAACTTCCATTCTAAAAAAAGATAGACTAAAGGAATTTTTTTGCGTGTGTGCGGTGTCATTTGGGTTTGGGGTAGGTGGTGCCCCTGCCTCCACACCGACACGGCATCCCGGAGAGCTTGAACGAGTCCGCGTCGTCGCTGGTGTTCCAGGCGAGCGTAGGGCCCCTGGGTGCCACCCTCTACCGTGTCCGAATCCCGCAAAACGCTCCGCTGCTGAAATCAGACTTCCTTGAACTTGAGGAAGCTGGATCCTTCATCGAGAACGAGGTAAGTACATAGCATGGACGGCGCCATGTCCGGTATGCGCAACTGGGGGTTCCGACTAAGCACCTCGAAAGAGAGCTGGGATTAGCTAGCGAGACCACTTGGAAGGAGACGATGGGTATACAGGTTCCTGTGAATAGCGTTCGCGCAAAAGTGGCTCACGTTTAATACTTGTAAATCTAGCTACCACAAGCGAAAGCTGAAGCGCACGCAAACATGGCCCAGCCGGCGCGCCATACATGGCGAGACTGAGCGATCAAGCGCCGGCAAAGCAGCCGTTAAAGAACCCTCGCGTAGTCACGTGGTACCGCAGCGGCGAGGCTCCCAGCAAGCGCAGCTGCGACGGCTCTCCGCAGCGGAGCACGTGGTATGACGTCACACCTTGCCACACGGACCCTTCGGCGGCTCAAGGTCATGGCGACGCGATGAATGACCTTGCGAGACATGGCGTAGTAGAGCTTTCGCTCTAATACAACAAAATACGGAATTGAACAGCACACGCTGCTGTACACGAGAGGTGAACAATTGGTGGAGCACTTGAGCCCGTGCTTGTCGGCGGCCTTCATAGTATGCGCGGTGCATTTTTCGAGGTAAAGGGCGCAACGTAAGCTCTTGTCGCTAAGGGTCCGGGCAGCCGGACAGAAGTAACACTTACTGGATGTAACGGCGCTAGACCGCATGGGGACTGAATGGAAGGATGGACGTACGAAATGGGGCTTCACAAACTTTCAGTCTCGTTCGTGCGTCTTATAGGACGTGCACATTAGTCATGATAAGACAAATACATACTGCAGATGCGTCGCCCGAAATTCATTGCGGCCCATGCAGTCCTCCAAGATTAGGTGACGAATGTCCGGGGCCAACGTCTTCGTGCACGCATACACAAGGTGGTTGGGGTGGTGACCCTTCCGCGTGGACTGTTGTGGTGACTCCATTGATGGTATGTTCACCAGGTTATGTATCACCCGCCTCACCCGCAATGAGATGACCGCAACAATATAGCCTGAGGCTATTAGGCTACCGTTGCGCGATCAGGTCTTCCGTCAATGCATATCCTGAGCGCGCTCGATTCAAGAAGACTTGTTGCGCGCGGGGAAGACCAGGAGGTAGTCGTTCCGGGTGTGGCAGCGCAGTCACTTTCAGCTCTTGTTTTCCACGCCCTCCCCGGCGCCGATGCTCTTTGTCAGAGTCGGACTTGAGCACATCACGGGCGGTGGATAATCGGGCAGGAAGAAGCTTCGCCTGGCAGGTGATGTGCTCGTTTGTTTCCGGGGTTTCCGGGGTGCCCAAATACAACGCGGATGGTGGAGTGGTGCTGGTATAGAGTGTAAGGTTTTGACGTGACCGCTTAGTGTTGTAAGCAACAGAGCGCAGCCAGGAAGGTCCAATAAGTCATCTCATGGCCTCCAAGGTACGCTCAGGGTGACACGTTGTGGTGCCTAACCAATCTGGTGAAGGATCCGGTGACCAACGGAAGTTCTACTGGGTTGGAATTGCTGGTTTGAAAGGTATCTCTCTATCAGATTGTTGAAGACCCATCCTATAAGCCTCTCCGTGGATGTACTCACGGGGCGCGAGGTAAGTACATAGGTTCTCAATAGAACGTCGACCAATCTCACGTCTATCTTGCCGAGAAGATAGGGGTGACGTAAGAAATCCTCGAAAGAACAAAATCATGGACCAAACTAAGGGTATCGGCTTCGTTGAGGCCTCGCTATTTGGTGGCAACCCGTCTGATCATGTGCGTTATTTGATCGACTGTGTCTTAAGCAGGTTGTGTTGGTTTGAGGCGCTGCAGGGGTACGACACTCTTGCGTGATAATTTGGTAAGTATCCTTCACATACCGACATCTGCATTATCACACGCTGAACATGCCCACGGCGGTTATTCAGAAGAAAAAAATCAGTGCCCTTTAACTCTGTGAAGGATGGCCAGATGAGTTGTGCGTATTCCAAGAAGTAAGCGAAACAGACACGTTGTTTTGTAATATGCGATTGGGTATGTCTTCCTAGTTAATTTGCTGAGTGAAACTTGGTCGGACTAGGGTATTTTTTCCTAGTGGACAAACATGGACTGTCCGTTTTCATCCCGTAGGTTCACGTGTATTGACAGCAAACAGAAATTCCGCAATATTTACACCTCCAGCGTGAACTACTGAAGCGTGAAATGTAGATTAAACTCGGCGTAATATTAGAGTCGTCTTCGCGGCTAATTGTAATATCACTGCTTCGGGAATTCTGATCTAATTGTCAGCTACCATTCCGTACGATTCTGTTCGTGTTTGTGCAGAGATACCGCATCGTCTTGGACCATGAGACGGGTCTGATCTCTAGCGTCATCCTGCGCGAGCCCAGGGTGTCCGTGAAGCTTGGGCAGTCGCTCGCCGTCTACCTCTTCAAGTCGAACCTGGCATTCAACGCTCCTGGCCACTACGTGTTCAGCGCCGCTCGCGAGGCGCAACGTATCAGCAATGTGGGGACCTACCGCACAGTCAAGGTCAGGGCCACGCTCCCCCGTACAGAGCATGCCGTATTAGCACGATTCTAACGCGCACCCGTTTGTAATGTGCAGTAGAATTCAACACCCGGAAACCAAAAAAATAAGTTGGCGCCGATTCTACCACGCACATGAGATAATGCCATCAACAGACGCCTCAAAATTGCACAAAACATTTAATTGAACCTAATCGGCCCACGCTGTGGCCAACGAAAGCCCTTCCGTCAAGCTGTTAATTAAAAATGTGGTCCCTTTGTTTTCGCCCATCGCGAACACATGACTCTGGGAAGCCTTATGCACTGGACGCTTCCCTGTTCCCTTCCGTTTCGCCAAGATGATTTCTTTACATCTAAACAAAGCGTTAGTCGTTCATTGAGCAACTTCGTCTTGGTTTCGAGTTAGCGGCTTCGGTTTTGAGGTTTTAAAGCGAAGCTTTTTACCTCTACCCCCAAGGGTTCTTTCGCGACCGTTGGTGTCAACAGAAAACTCCCGCGAACAAATAATAGAAGTTGCTGGTACCGCCACGAATCGAACCTGGAGCGAATAGAGAAACGGAGCGAGAGCCCGTTGTCTTACCGATTGAGCTACGAGCCCAAAACGAGACGGGGGAGACTAACGGTGCACTCACCGAGCACATCTTCGGATTTACCCCCTGTGTCCTCGCTGAATGCCACGTGATAGCGTCCGGCAACTTCTCGCGCCGCTGTACGCTCCACCCACGGCACGTGTAGCG
Organism: Haemaphysalis longicornis; assembly: GCA_013339765.2. Classification (NCBI taxonomy): domain Eukaryota; kingdom Metazoa; phylum Arthropoda; class Arachnida; order Ixodida; family Ixodidae; genus Haemaphysalis; species Haemaphysalis longicornis. The sequence continues at coordinate 46,652 of JABSTR010000579.1, read as the reverse complement.
GCCTTGTGTGCGCCTTGCGCATGCGCTAGGACTTCTAACCAACGCATGGCATAGACAGACAAACAGACAGACAAAACTTTATTCAGGTCCTGAGGAACTGCCTTGGACCGCCCCTATCAAGGGGAGTCCGTGACAGTCGCGGGCCGCTCCCACGCAGGGACCGGAAGGCCGTGACCCTCCGCCTCTCGCAGGCCCTCTGGACAGCCCGAAGCTGACCGAAGGTCGCCGCTCTTAAGGGCTTCCTTCCAGTCCTCTTCTTTGGTGAACTCTGCTCGCGTACACAGGACATTGCCAGAGCATATGTGCTTAGTGGGCACGTGCGCCTCCCCGCAGTTCGGAACAATGCGGTTCTATGTTGCCGAGAAAGTGGCCTAAATCCTTCCCCTCGAAGGGAAAGATCCCGTTTGGAGCATCTTGAATGCCGACGATTGCGTTCGAGTGAGGTGAGGGTGAGGAAGCGGAATAGTCCTCCGAGAAAGTTGATAATGAGTCGTGACCATCCTGAAGGTGAGGAGCGAGTCCCTGTACCTCCCGGCGACCCCGCCTGCGAATTCGTCGGGACCGCCAGCCGGTGAGCGAAACCTTCGCGCACGGTCATGAGGCAAAGTCATTAGCCGTTGGGAACATCGGGATGTACGTTGGCACCAGTGTTGGCCGGGAACCATTTTATGGTGTGAAATCCAGCAGCGCCCATCGCTGCCGAGGATGACCGCTGCCTTCTAGCGAGATCGAGCCCTGAGGCGAAAGCCCTAGCTGCGGACCGCGAATCTGTAAAGATATCTGGACGCGATGGGTCTTTCATTGCTATAGCAATGGCGATTTGCTCAGATACACCGTTGCCGATACATTTTTAACTGAGCAGAACATAGGAGTTTGCCATATATGGTCTAACCGAGACCACTGCGAAGCAGTCGGAGCGCTCGTATCTGGGCTGCATCGACAAAGGTCGCGAGTTCCGGACTCTCTGCAACCGAGGTCAATAAAGAGCGGGCCCGAGCTAAGCGGCGCACTACATTGTATTGCGGATGGACATTTCTTGGAAGCGGACGTACTGTAATCGTACTTCTGATCGAGGGCGATAAGGCCACTTTACGCTCGTTAGACTCGTTAAGACCGCAGCCAATGGATTCCAGGATGCGCCTACCAGCCCGCGAGGACGATAGACGCACGACCTGAGCCGTCTTCTGGGCCTCGATCACCTCCGAGAGGAAATTATGCATGCCCAATTGCATGAGCTTCTTGGTGTTTGTGTTGAGAGGCAAGCCTAGAACTCGCTTTATGCTTCTGCGCATTGGTGCATTGATTTTGGCCTCCTCTGTTTTGGACCAGTGCAGAGCCGAAGCGACGTAATTAATGGGGCTCATAAGAAACGCATGGTAGAGCCGAAGGAAATTGTTCTCGCTCAACCCCCCCTGGCGGTTAGAGACTCTGAGTATGAGCCTAAGCATGTTCTCCGTCTTGGAGGTCATGCGGGCTATTGTCTTAGAGTTCTGCCCCTTTGACTCCCGTAGAAGACCGAGGATCCTGATGGAGTCTACCCTGGGGATTCTCTGCCCATCCCGTGTGTATATAGCTATGGAAATATGCTCTAAAGGAGTGAGGTTCCTCATCCCGTGTCGAGTGGGTCTGTAGAATAATAACTCGGACTTGGCCGGTGACAGGCTCATTCCCAAATCGACTAGAAAATTTTCCGTTATGTCTAATGCCTGTTGAAGCGCCTGCTCTACCTCAGTGGGACGGAGTATGTGCATCGGTTAATGGACAGATGAGAGTGGAAGCCAAATTGAACCTCCTCAAACAATTACTTGATGAGTCTCAGTCCAAGGGTATCAGAAATTGGCTATCGACAGAATCCTTCAAAGCCAAAAGGCAAAGGGGGTGTCTGAAAAGGCCCTCCTGCAGGGGTTAGCGGACAGATATCTTCCTCTGGGCCCTTCCGGGGACGCGGATTATCCTCGTTACCGGGGGGTAACGGTGGAGGAACTGGAGGCACCTTTCACTGAATCCGAAATTTGGGACGTCCTACTCGAGCTCAACGGGCGCTCTGCACCGGGCCCGGATGGAATTCTCAAATAAGCTCTTACGTAACTTGGACGGAAAATCTATTGCGAAGTTAACTGACGAAGTCAACAAAATCTGGGAGATCGGGCTCGTTCCAGATCCCTGGAAGGCGGCCTCGGCGGTGCTCATCCAAAGACAGGCAAACCTCTAACACCGGACAACATGCGGCCCATTTCGCTTACGTCCTATGTGGGCAAGGTGGCTGAACATGCGATTCACAACCGGGTTTCCAGATACATAGAAAGCCAGGAGCTGTTTCCCCACAATATGGTAGGATTTCGACCTGCACTATCCACACAGGACGTCATGCTCCTTCTCAATAAACAACTATTGACAACTACACCAGGGATACTAGAGGCATACTCGCGCTAGACCTGGCTAAAGCTTTTGATAATATCTCGCACAAATTTATGCTTGAGGCGATCTCGGATATGGGCCTGGGACAACGTTTTCCACGTATATGTTAGCTCCTTTCTCAGGGATCGCAAGGCTACCATCCAAATCGGTCAAATTAAATCTGAGGAATTTACCTTGGGAGGGATAGTCACCCCACAGGGTGCAGTCATCTCTCCACTTCTCTTCAATATTGCCGTTAAGGGCCTTTCGGAGCGACTGGCCACGGTGCGCGGGACCAACCATGCTTTCTACGCGGTCGATATGACTGTGTGGTGCACGGCATCTCACTTCTCCGTCTCTGCCGCCGATCTCGTCGCCTCCGAGGGTGGCGACAGAGACGGAGGAGAAGGAAGCGAGGTCGCCTAACACCGGGTTTGAGCTTCCATTAATTCCATAAAAACAGAGTTTCCACTCATGTGCTTACCCATACAACTCAACCAACCGCCGTTCATGAATCAACCATTGGCTTAACTTTAGCAAAAATATCTCCTTGAAGTAATAAAGGGTGTGGTTAAGTGCATTTCACTTGTCTCTGATTTCCCTCTTTGTAGAGCCACGTGTGTGAATTGATGTGACGTCGCATGGGTAATCGTTGTGGGCGCCGTTTACAGCTTCGCTTTCCAACCACCTTCACAGGTTGGAATGGCGCGCATTTTTTGAGGTCTTGCGTCCGATTGTAACACGCACGTTTTTCGAGGGCCTGTTTAAAAAGAAAGAAGCGCGGTAGAATCGTGCAAATACGCTACTTGTCCAAACTATGAGTGGAGTATGCAGCTGGGAAAAAAGATCGCCCCTGCCCACAAAGCTGAATACACAGCAGACAATACTGTGGCGGTAATATTTCGAGATTTCAAGGAAGGAACGTTAACAAGCTACAGCGAAGAATGAAAGTGACACCTAGTTTCAATTTCTGTTCACTTAGCATTTCCTTTGCAATAACAAGAAAAGAAAATGCTGGAAGGAGGGCTAAAAGGTGGTCGCAGTGAGCTTGCCGGGGATCTAGCTCCCTTTACAAAGCAGTGCGGCTGATAGCGAACAATTCCGAAATTATTTCTTTTTACACCGAAAAAAGCAACACCTAGGGAGAAAAAAGCATCATTTGTTGTTGTTTTTCATCCTTCTGACGTTTGGCGTAGAGATCATGGCATAGCACACTTGCAGTACAACACGAATGCAAAAAGTCGTATTGTGCATATCTTACAGCATTTTAGCATTTAGCTACGTTAATAAAAAGATGAAATTCACCCGTACAAAAGTACCAAAGTGCGAAGGAATACACAAATTCATCACATTGACACCAGGTTACAATGGCTTACAATTGACACCAGGTTACAATGGTTAAAAAAGTGCTTGAACGAGACGTTTACATAAGCAGAGCGTTTCTATTTTACTAGATCTGGAGGCAGTGTTTACACTTGTCAACATCGTTGAGGAAAATAAAACATAAGGCATATTTGAGGCAACACACCAATACAGAAGTGATATTTCCACTGTTCTTTTACTTAAAAATGCATAAACAACTTAAAAGAATACGCCGTCGACCACAAAACAAAAAGCGCTGGCCGTGCCACCTCGTGGCAGTGTTCCAAGTTCAAAAGTAACAAAAGGCTCCAGTAAATGGCGCGAGCAGTGGAACACGGCAAAAATGAATTGGCGAGAACGGGAAATCGATCTGCTGGCGTTGAAAATTTCTATAAAGCTTAGCCTCGCGATTAGGGAACGCCAGGCAGCTCCACTGCTAACATCAGTGCTCGCTACGTTAGGCCAGTCAACAGGGGCTATTTTTAAAGACGATAGTCTTTCTTGGGCTACTTAAACCCAGAAATTTTGGACTGTCTGTATGTCTGTCTCTGTCTGTATGTCTGCCTGTGACTCGATTCAGCCACCCGGCCAAAGTAAAACAAGGCCTGCGCAATAGTCTTATATAGTCACCGCTAAATGTGCCCGTCTTAATCCGGTGTAATGTTCATACTTGTCAATATTGTTGAAGAGCAACAAGACATTACGCAAATATAAGACAACAAATTAATACAGAAGTGATATTTGCAGCGTTCCTTTATAAAAAATCATACACGTTTGATTTGTGCGAGATTAAATACTTCATCAACTACCGAAATTCACTTCGCCGTCGCTTGCTGTCGCCTGCGCTATATAACATCTGGCGGCATTTTAAGAAATCAAGTAGCAACAGTTACGAAAGGTTCCACTAAATAGGTTGCACGTTCTGCTTGGAACGCACGTGGACTAGGGAAACGTGGTACTATAAACATTGAAGTAGGGCGCCTCAATTCACGCGCGTCTCCACCGTACGGCAGCGCTGGCATAGAGGCACCCGGCCTGGAGCAGTGGAACGCGGTAAATTTAAATAGGCTTAAAAAACCTTTAGCGTGTTTCCCTTGGGAGGAGCGCGACGCAAGAGGAACAACATGAGAGGTGAGCGAGAAAGCGAAGGGAGGCATTTACTTAGCAAATGTCGACAAAGACTATCGTCTTGTGGCGATATTTGCAACGAAAGGAGCAGATACGCGGCCAATTTTTTTTTATGGATACGCCACGTTTGGTGCGGCACCCTCTCTTCACCTTCGTGTTACACTTTACCTCGTCGTGGGAATGTGTCTGCCAGTTTCTCGTGATATGTGTTTCCGCAGGGACCCGTGGTTCAAGAGGTTCATCAGATCTTCAACTACTATGCCTCGCAGATGATCGCACTGCAAAAAGACAGCCCGTTCATCGAGTTCACGTGGACAGTGGGACCGCTGCCGAGCCTGTAAGACAACGCATGGACGATAACGTTAACACCAAGCGTGTGTATCATCATCATCATCATCGGCCTGTCTACGCCCACTGCAGGGCGAAGGCCTCTCCCACAGATCTCCAATTACCCCGGTCCTGTGCTAATTGGGACCAATTTATCCTCGCAAGCTTCTTGATCTCATCTGCCCACCTAACTTTCTGCCGCCCCTGCCACGCTTGCCTCTCTAGGGATCCACTCTAGCTACCCTTAATGACCACGGTTATCATGACTTCGCATTACATGCCCTGCCCACGTCCATTTCTTCTTCTTAATTTCTACTAATTTGTCCTTAACACGCGTTTGCTCCCTGACCCACTCCGCTCTCTTCTTGTCCCTTAATGTTACACCTATCATCTTTCGTCCCATTGCTCGCTGAGTCGTCCTCAAGTTAACTTGAACCTTATTAGTGAGCAAAGCTTGGGAGTGGGCTAGTTGATGTTTTAACATCTTGAAGTGCAGAGGTGCGCTGTCTGACACGAAAGCGTAGAACAGGGGGAATTACACAGGAACAGATGAGGTGAGGCGCAAACTATCAACTGTTTATCATGAGATAAGGGGTGGTTACATATGATGTACATAAAAAAACACACACAAAAAAATAATCATAACAAAACGCAGCACGTGGCATGATATCTATTCCTCACTTATGAATCCTACTTTCACGCTTCCAAAGCCGGATTCAAGGGCGCTAACGCATCCTCCCTCCACTCCTGACAACATTGCAAATGCTTCATAGATTTAGCGGGTAATCTTGCCTTTCGAGCCGGGACAAGATGGTGGTCCCCTCAAAATCGGGCGAACAACACTCATTAACATGCGCGGCGAGATGTCCATTTACCGCCAGTTTCGCGCAAGCGTTGTGATGTTCCCGCAATCTGTCGTTGAGACAACGGCCTGATTGCCCCACGTAAGACCTAACAGAAAGAGAGGGGGCTCTTCTATGCAATGCCCTCTGCGCAGTTGATAAACTTGTGCCTGTGTCGTGTGCCACATTCGAAACATTTTTTTCTTCTTCTGATTGTCAGCCTTGCCCAGTTCCTTTAGTTTTAACGGAGCAGAAAATACCACCGGGATATTATGTTTGGCGCCCACTTTTTTTAGCCGTTGCGAAACCCTATGAATAGTTCATGACAAGTGGTCGAATTTTAGGTATTTCCTTGCTCTTTTCAGAGCTGTTCGCATTTTTCACCTTTTTTGGCACTTTGTCTGCAACCGATACAAGGAGATGTGTCGGGTAAACACCCCTTTTCAGCCTTGTGCATTGGCGATCTAGGCTGTCCATCACTGTGTGCGAGCACGATTTCGTGATTGCTTGCGTGATGCAGGAAGTTGCAGGAAGTTAGAAGTTGCTCCTCGAGGACTTGGCCTCACTTGGTGTAACAAGATGTTCCCGCTACGTTGTCGATTTTTTAGTATGTATGCCTACACGAACAAACCTCGACAGTCCGTGATTCGTCAGGATGGCGTCTTCTTCCGTCGGGGGGAAATTGTCAAAAAGGACAGGGACATTCCCCAACAAGCCAGTGCCTTGAACCATCACGCACCAGCAAGCAGCGCCATTCTTTTGGCATCCCGTCATCTATCATCACTTAGCAGGATTCCGAAGAAGAGGATCAGCTTGCTCCGCATCGCCCCTCACGGCTTCCTCAGTGTTCGAGCTCTCCTGTGCACCAATAAACCCCTTTACAATATATATACGTTCTCAAGGAAACGCGAGCTTCGCCGACATAAATACTGCCGCTTTTATTTTCTTCTCTCACTACTGCTCCCTTTTTTCGCGGGACTGAAACTAAGGTGATAACGGTATCCTCAAACAACCAAACACACAGAGAAAATGCGTAAGCACGTGTCAGACGGGCAACGCAAAAGAAGGCAAATGAAGTCTTGGGGGAAGGCATTCGCCCGTTATTTTTGTGAAATAATGGTTTTGAACAGAAAATACAATTTATTTTCAATTCATGCAATCTATTTATTTACTTTTCTGTTTGTTGCTGTTATTTCTTGTTTGTTGTTTGTTTGTTTGTGTGTTTTGTCTAATCTCGCAACAGTGATGGTGCAACTGACCGCAGTCGTTCAGCTCGCACATATACGTTATTTTCCCCCTTTTGCCAAGCTTGGCGAACAATGTGTAATCGACTTCACCTTAAGTGAGAAGTCACGTGTTGTGCGAACTTATATGCTAGGCAAGGCGAGGAGAATAGCAAAGTAAAACGTTTGCACGCAGAAACAGAAGAGCAACATTGCGTGCAACGTGGATTACTTAGTGAAACTAGCGGACAGATTCCATTCCGAGTTGAACAATAACAAATTTAGGCAAGGCGGCAGTACTATAAAAGCTAACGTGGTTCTCTAGCTTCCAGCGGTAACTAAAGACGTGGCGGAAAAGACGCCTAGGGGTACGACGGAAGGGGACACTGAAGAAAACGACAGAGTAACCACGGTTCATGGAGGAAGCATCGAGGAGACAATGTACTGGGAATGTCTTCAAAATGATTCTTATAATGGCTCAGGAACTTAAGAGTACCCCTAACCTGGCAAAATGCCTACGTAATGTTTATTCGCAGGGAAGGTGATGTTAGAGATCTTAAAAGGACCATGAAGACAAAATGCAAGTTTTGTTCATTAGAAAGGCTGCCTCGTTAGAATAACACTGACACCGCTTTTAACGCAAACTTCTCGCATATAAGCTACATAATTAGGAAAAAAGAGAATGTCCATGCGACACCCTCGCTACTTTTCCGCACTGACTTATGACGTATTATGGGCAGCTCGCTTGTTGCGATTGACTGAGGCCGATAAAGTCCATCGACAATTAAACAGGGACTGGGATCTTGCAGAACGAGCTATTTGCTCTTAAATTTAATGCACAATCATTTTACAGCAGTAAGAATAGTGGGCTAAACAATGAATGAATGAATTTATTCAGAAGGAATGGTTGAACGCCTAACGTAAACATAGAAGCACCAGTGCGTATTGCGCGCATTAAGCCGGCCATAGCTGCACAGCCATCCGGCGCGTTAGGCCAACCACAACACTGGCCGTAAGTGACATTTTCTTACGCGACACTGCTTGTCGAGCATACCCAATGTTTCACGAAACGTTTACTATCAACCGTAAAAAAATAACCCAAGTATAAAATCCGGTCAAAAACAAAGCAAGTGCGGACAGCTGTCCTTATCGGTATCGTAGCGCCACCTGGCACGATGGACGGTAAACAAAGGCAAAAAAGACGTTTCGCCATTCGCTGCAGCCTTAGTCAACATACTAATAGTCGTTCTTTGGGTACGTGCTTTGGATACGTCCTCGCTTACGTGACAAAACACACGATGAAGCGGGAGAATTTATATTCTGGCTTATTTTTTTTAATTTCTAGGTGAATAAAGCATCGTTTGCTGCCAGACACTCAAAAACACCACATCCTTCGAATAAAACAAGCACGTATTTTGTCTTCATGGCCCCTTTAAGATTCACACCACCATCAGCCTACTTTCTCTTGTATTCAATTTGTTCACCAAGATAAAAATCGAATAAATAACAGTTGCGGAAAATAAGAAACGTTTGGGTCAAGAATTGCTTCAGACATTCAGCAAGGCAGGAGCTGGTAGAAGCCCATGGATTAGACCTTCGTCTTGCAGGACGTAATTCGGTTGATACTGATGACGACAACACCAATGATGATGATTATGATGATGATGATTCAATGTTTGGATATTTTCTTTCCATTCCACAGTTCCAGAAGTAGTGACATTTTTGGGGTGTGACGTGGTCAGTCAGTTCGAGAGCGACCTCGTAAACGAAGGGTTCTACACTGACAGCAATGGATGGAGAGACGTGCACAGAACGTGAGTATTGGACGTTCTTTTTAAGCTAGATGTGCCCTTCGAAGGCTTCCGTTAATAGATACACTTGATCCTCCAATGCCATGAAGTGCAGTGCTGTTAAGACTTAAGTTACATACGGCGAAGTACGGTCTTCCGAGTCCTGAACAAGGGTTCGGCAGTTTTTTTCCCGAGGTATCCCCGGGAAGTGCAGAGCATACATTCATTCCATTGCCTAAATGTGCTTGCCGATGGAGATTTTTCGTCTCGTTTGACAAGATGAGTCTGCGTGAGTTGGCTAGTGCCAGTTTAGTTCTACGAGCCCCAACCTACGTGGAGCCACGCTGGGACTAACCAAACGAGCTTCGCACGCGTTGTACACTGATGTCGTCACAAAACGGTTTCCGTTCACGCAGCGTCTAGAGTGCCGATAAGGTCTCTGGACACACAGGGCGTGCGTGAAACCAGCGCTTCCATTGCGTCAAAACGGTTACTTGAAAATCGCGGAAAGGAAAAGGTTCGAAATAAGGACAGTATACACGCATCGATCATAAAGAAGGCGTACAATTAATACTGTACTTTTATCTCATAAACCACCTATCGGTATACATCGGTAAATTTTTTTCGCATAATATATAGGGACGCCTTTTCACGTGCTCCAGGCCCATAAAATCAGCCTCTGCTGAACAAATATCTGCGGAGTACCTAGGACTCGCACAATGTCCCTCTCTCTCTCATCATCTCTCTTACAATCTAAAATTACTCAGGATCGAGCCTCTGTCTGGTAGACCAGACTGAGTTAGTGTCAGTCTCTTACCTTGGGCTAAACCTTAGAACAAATAGTGCGGCTTACTCCCTCGCCTGTACGAAAACATGTGCGGAGCTTAGGACCTCCCAATGTCCGTTCCGTTTCATCCTATGCGCACACCACCACAAGAAATACGATTTCGTGCAGTTTATTTGACAGCCGGCGAAGTGACCCATCAAGCGGTGCGACTCACGGCTCAAATCGAATGACGGTTGTAGTGGGGCGAAAATCGGATGTCACTCCGATTGCGCAACTTGGATGCTAACGCGAAGTTAACGCACTTAAAATCACGTTTTTAGCGATAGCCCATATCACCCCGCCATCATCCACGTTACTGTAGCGCGAAATTTAAACGTTTTCAATATTTCTTGGGTTTCTTTCTGTTAAAAAAGGTATTTCGTGGCTGAAATGGAACTGAGTGAAGTACTGAAGCCTAGCTCTGTCAAATTAAACAAGGTTGTGTGTTTTCTTCATAGCCCTTTTATGGCTGTTAGCTGAGAACTTTGAATTTCATGATTAAACTATGCCTTTGACCGTAGGAGCGCATTTACGTTCCAGCAAAATTTATTTTATTTATTTATTTATTTATTTATTTATTTATTTTTGCTCTCAAGGCAATGCATTACAGAGAGGAGTGGTGAAAAAAGTTTTACAAACAATAGAACAAAATGGAGCAACATCAAAACGGGTACGCGTGTAAGGTCATCTTGAAGTTAGTAGTGTCGATGATTGTTGCGATGGAAGCAGGTAGGTGGTTCCAATCCGAGCTTGTTGTGGGCACGAATGAATTAAAATGAAGATTTGCCCGGCTGCTTAGAATTCCAAGTTTGAAGTGATGATCGCTGCGGGATGAAATGTAAGATGGCGGCGAGAAAAGCGAGTTACTTAGAGAAGGCATAGAATGATATATCCTGTGGAAGAGGCACAGACATGAAATTTTGCGGCGAAGTGATAAGCTGGGTAGATTCAAAGTTGATTTCATGTGAGTTACGCTTGCTATACGGGAGTAATTTGAAAAAATGAAGCGTGCCGCGCGATTTTGAATGGATTCTAAGCTTAAGATATGAATGTTAACCTGTGGGTCCCATACAGATGACGAATATCCAAGCTCAGGCCTTACTAACGTTTTATAAAGAAGTTTCAAATGCATCGGTGCTATAGAGAAGTTACGTCGTAAATAGCGTCGTAATAGAATTATTTTTAATATTGTCGATGTGAGTCTGCCAGGAAAGGTCATCAGAAATTGTAACACCAAGATATTTGTAAGAGGTAACTTTGCTGAGGGAAGAAGTATTCAGTGGGTAGTCAGAAGAAATATCGCAGGTTCGATATGAAACTCTCATAATCTTGCATTTAGAAGTGTTAAGGTTCATTAGCCAAGTATTACACCAAGAAGAAACGTTATCAAGATCAGACTGCAGAGTAAGTTGGTCAGCAGGTTTTTAATTTCACGGTAAATCACTCAGTCATCAGCAAACAACTTTATGTTAGAGGAAATGTTATTAGGCAAGTCATTAATGTAGTATTAGGAATCAGTAACGGCCCAAGAACGGATCCTTGCGGGGACGCCTAGAAGTTACGGTGAGGAAGGGGGAGTTGCATTCATTAGCAGTTACAAATTGGGAGCGATCTGTGAGAAAACATTGGTTCCATTTTATAATGTTACTATCAAGATTAGGTTTACTTAATTTCAACAGAAGTAGTTTAAGGCATACGGTATCAAACGCTTTGGCAAGTCAAGAAAAATACAGTCACAATAGAAGCGTCAAGAGCAAGGAATAGGTCGTTAGTAAAGCAGAGAAGCTGGGTTTCACATGGATAGTTTTTGCAGGAATCCATGCTGATGATTGCTGAAAAAGCAGTAATACCTTCTAGAAAAGGCGACGATTTGTGGGAATAAATGACGTGTTCCATGAGGCTTACATGGAGACTGGTCAATGATATGGTCCTGTAGTTGGTGGGGTCATGAGCGTTACCGATTTCGGAAGAGGAAACCACTTTACCACTTTCAGTTGCACGAGAGGCAATGAGTTTCCACGGACTGCGTAAAAAGCTTACATAGAAACAACACATAGACATACAGATGGTACTATGCAAAAACTTTGCACAAATGCCGTCCTTGCCCATTTTTATTAAGTGAATAATCAATAAAGAATCAGTTGAGAGTCAGCGCTTGTATTGTTTAACTTCATTTTGTGCCCTGTCCTCAGCGCTGAATTATAGCATAAATAATTAAAAGTTATGCCAAATTTCAATTTCCCTATTGCATCCCTTTTTATAATAGAATGAGTTTTGTACTCTCTCTCTCCGTCGTTCTATACGCAGACTAACCAACATGGACGATCGGCTGCCAATTCCTTCTAACTACTACCCCATCACCTCTTGGATCTACATCAAGGTAAGTTTCCTGGTAACCGGCTCCATTCTGTGGGAATGTCGCGATGTGGTGCGAAGGAGGACGTTACCCTTCTTGCAGTGTCCAGTGAGGCGCACAACCATAAAAGAACGCCACACATGTACAATAAGCGCCTTAACTCGTTTCCGATAAGGTGTAGTACCCAACATGCTATACATGCCAAACGTGGGTTGTACACAAACCATTTGTGAGGCGCACGAAAAGAACGCCACACATGATAAGGCCTTAACTCGTTTCCGATAAGGTGTAGTACCCAACACGCTATACATGCCGTGGGTTCACAAAAGTGAGCACTGTGGCTATGCAGACAGTGTGACATACACGCACGCACACACGCACACACACCACACACACACCACAAACACACACACACCACGGTCCACACACACACATTACTACTAGTCGTAAATACTGGTGAGATAGGGATCTAAGGCGTCCGAGGCTTAGCGTACAGAATCTTCGGTTTCAAAGACTGTAAAACATTTATTTGTATTTTTGCGATTTTCTTTAACTGACTTTAACGCTGCAGTGTGACTTTGTCGTACGTAACATGGTGAATTACGAACACACACAACACACCTTACAACAACACACACACTACGTACATACAGATCCTGCTGGTCGCCTAGGGGTGTGAGATAGTTCAAACTTCTCCCAATCCGCAGGCTTCGCGTTTAAAGACATCGTCAAAGATGAATTTCCCGGTATTTTTTCAGTTTGTTTCGCTTTCGTTGCGATTTTCTTTAACGCTGCAATCGAAAGCTTTTACTGTTGCCCCCAGAAGGAAAGCCATTCAATAGCGGTGATATTCATGTGTCGTCACATAAGGGTGCAACGACAAGACATTGCAGAATGCGAGATTGGGCATGATCTTTTGGGTGGGTTTCATGGTATACCCAGTGTGTGTAAAACAGTAATATTTGGCCCGGATATCTCGCCGCTACCTACTTTAACAGCTTGATGAGTTTGTCACCGTTTCGGGCAGCCCTTGAAAAAAAGACGCGGCGCGTATTTATCTGTTAGCATTTCTGCGCCACCGCGACTGGGGGTTTCACTGCTTGTGTTTACGCGCGTAGTTCACACGTATTTTGTGACCTGCGGCATCGCGAGTACGGCCATTCATGAGAAGCACGAGCTTTGCTCATTTTAAAGGGCGCAGATACGATCACCATAAGCACGGACGTCTGTCGCGTTTTGACAGATCATCCTTAAGGGATTGTAATTTCGCTTTACATACCTAACCCAGGGCACAAGCGCTTGGCTTTGTCTTGTGCCTATATGTATCGATATGTCCGTTATTAGCCAGTTATCGCATCCGCCGCCAGCGACAGCATCAAAAAAATCTTTTCTTTAGCTATTATTCGTCCAAAACATTAAACGCAATGCATAAATTAGAGACTAATAGGGAGGAAAACCACAGCGCACGTAAACACGTGATCAGCGTGTCTGCATTTCATACTTACCCAAAATAAGCAAGTTGGTTCGTTTGTTCATTTATCGTAAATTTTTGTAGTGCAAATTACCGTTACCACTGAAATTGGTCTCAGTCGGTAACGTTGGTTGGTGATCATTCGCAGGACCTTGGCAGGGACCTTCAGATGGTGCTTTTTCCGGATCGACCCCAGGGGGGGTCAAGTCTTCGAGTGGGACACTTGGAGCTTATGGTAACTAGTAAGAGTTCCCGCGCTTTTGTGAAGGTTACCTCAGAGAGACATTGAATTCGACGTTATTGGACAGAGCACATGGGCAGGAGCAAAAAAGAAACACACACAAGGCGTGCGTTCATCCTATGCGCACCTTTGTGACTTGGTCGGGGAAGTGTTCGAAGCCATGTGATAAGTATACGAGGTGGTAATAGAGTGAGCGACCACTTCCTCGTCTTCGTCTGCAATGGCGTATCTGAAGCGGAATGTAAATTAAGTTCCGTGATCACTGGGCATTATGCGTAAATTTGGGTTTTCTTGGGGATTTGTGTGTCCCTGCTTTCTCGTGAATGAACGCCTCAGCTGATGTTTAGCCCCCATGCACCCAGTCTGTGCATGTTTTCCTAGTCCTCGTGTACTTTTGCGCTGGCTAATAACGTTGAACTAATGGCATTAAGGACCGAATGTTCCATTTAAGACGTTTCAGCGGTCACGGCAGAAACATGGCCGGACATTTACGACTACCCGTTTCGCTTTCTGCTGGAACCTTTCATCGCCAAAGGAGTTTTGTCCGGGGCGCGGTTTCTCTTGCAGTTGCACCGAAGGCACAGCACCAGCGACGAACTCGGGAACAATGAGCAGCTACACGAGACCGGTGTCGACGGTGAAGGTTTGGTTGCGAGGGGAACACACCGACTGTTCCTGGGCACCACGGCAGAGGCCCAGCGTCTCTTGCGGCCTCAGGCATTGCAGCTCGTCTACCGACCCCTGCTGGTCTTCGCGCCCTTGCGGTGGAAGCCCAAAAAAGACTGGGTGCGCATTCGTGAGAGCGAACCTTTCTTCGGAATCCAACGCTGACAACAAACAGCCCTTACAAACAACGACAATCGTTCCTCCCATCGCGTACTATACCACCCCCCACCAACCAGAAAAAAAAGTTCTTGGGGTATTCAAGTCTCCTTGCGTGGTCTAAAGGCGAAAGCCTGGGGTACCATTGTGACGGGTATTTACTCACGTCCACCGTCTACGCATTGTCTATTGTATCGTAACACCTTATGTACAATGTCGTAACTTTATTTGGTACTACTAATAATCTAATACTGTTTACCTTTTTACCTTTTTGCCATTTTATGTACCATGCCAGGTCATTCAGGGTCATCTTCCAATAAGACATATAAGGTTTTCGCATTAATAACGTATTTATGTCCAGGTCCTACACATTGTCGCGCGTTTACCACCAGGGTCATCTTCCAATAAGACATATAAGGTTTTCGCATTAATAACGTACCCAGGTCCTACACATTGCCGCGTTTACACCAGAAGTGTCACGCGCTCAGCTGTGACAGAACCTGCAGCACAGCTGAGAGGCACGTTTTACCGACACACACACTTATTCGTTTCAAAAATACACCCTGAAGGCATTCTAATTTCCGCATTTGGAGTCTTTAAGCAAGTGCGTACCTGTTTGCCGGATTTTTTCCGTAAAATTTATTGCATGGAGAACGTTCATACGGTGCGCATGTTTACGTAGATGGCCATTAAGGAATTCGAGATGTCTATGGAAATAACTACTATTCCTCGCAGTGCGCGCTTGCGCATGCACAGCGCAAAGGCTCATGGGTATGCCGTCTGCTCCTGCCACTTCCGGTTCGAGAGACCTCCCGTACGCCGGCAGCTTTCACGCGCGCGTAGGCGTGTTGTTTATCTGTTTCCGCCGAAAAGAAACGCTCATGCATCGCGAATTCAATGTACAACAACGATGAATCTTATTAGGGGCTTCTCTGAAAGATAAGCACTGTGCGACAAATAAACAACACGCACACACGCGCGTGAAAGCCGCCGGCGTACGGGAGGGCAGGAGAGCTCCTGAACCGGAAGTGGCGGGAGCAGTCGACGTACCCATGAGCCTTTGCGCTTTTTGCCGGTCACCTGTCAGGTGAACCACGCCCTCGACGAAGATTAGAAATAAAAGCCCAAATGGCCATCACAGCTTCTAAAGCATCCGTCTATCAGACAGTGAGAATACGAAGCAACTCAAAGGGTCCGTTCGATTCATCCTGCACCTCTTGAACCAGTTCACAGCAGTGCAAAGCCGGTTCTCCATCTGAATAAGTGGCGGAACCAGACCTGCCCTTTTTTCGTCTGCTTCTGCACCTCCTCGACAGGGAGAGCAAGCTCTTGAAAGACATGAACTCGTCCTGCACCCTTCGGCACCACCGGTGAGTCGAATGGCGCAGTTCAGGTGCCGCGAGCTGCACCACTGAAACGAACGGCGAAGTGCGGCACCGCCTGAACTGTTGACCGTAGGTGCAGGTGAATCGAACGGACCCAAAAGACTGAGTGCATTAAAGCTCATTCAGCTTAAGTTCATGTGCCTCAGTATGACCAAGCTCAATTGCTTCTTTTTTTTTCGTTCCAGTTTATGGGCCTGCGGTCTCTGCTTCCGCGCACGGTGCACATTCTGACTTTAGAGAGGTTGTCGGCGACACAAGTGTTGCTTCGCTTGGAGCACCTTGCACTCAACAACACCCCCGTCTTTGTCGGGATCACCGTGAGTACAGATGCGCTGTAATAACACTTTCCTCTTAAAGGAGCACTGGCACGAAATTTCCGTGTAACGTTTTTTTTTTTTTTTTTTGCCGCTATGGGTGCCTGCCAGCCAAGTAATCATAAAATGCCACATTAGACGAAAGATCGCAGCGTAAATAATTGTTTACAGCCTCGTTTATTTGGGTCACTTTCGGTTTCGACAAAAGGAAATATGAGGCGGCCGCCATGACAGGACGGCGCTCATGACGTCACCTTTCTTGTCGCACCACTTCCGGTCGGAACACGCGCGCGCGATCAAGCAAGCGCTCGCCCAGACCGGCCTTGTTCTCCACCATCTCCACGCGACCGCGCAGCATGACGTCAGTCCCAAAACCGTGACGCGATACACACGGCGGAGCAGCACGCGCCAACCGCAGCCAGCGCATTGGCCGCGTCACGGGAGCCCTGGGGCGGTATTCTCGTAACTGTCCCTTTTGAAAACGTCCCCTTTGAGTCCCTTTCATCGTGACGTACTTCCGGTTAAGCAATGGGCGTTGACAGTAGGTTTGCCGCGCTTGCGTTACGTCACTTCCGGTAGTTTGCTTTTAGCGAATCAGGGCTCGCCAAAAGGGACACTTTTGAAAGGGACAAAACTCGAGAATACCGCCCCTGATGTCGGCAGTTTGGGGCCAGGAGCAGATGGCGTCATGCTGATACCGATGTTGAAAGGGTATTCGTTCTGAGATTTCTCGCGTGCGCAGATTAAAATGGATTTAAAATATGTTATACTGAATTGTTACTGTTGAAACTTGCTGGGAGATATCTCCATACACAGGGGAGGCCTTTTACATAGTTATATCAGGTTTCAAATTTCGCATCAGTACTCATCTAACAGGCGCAATTCTGGAGCAATTCGAGTGGAACTTGGTGCCAAGTGCGAAACACGGTAACGAAAATGCCCCGAAAAGATCCAGCGAGACCCGCTGCGGTAGCTCAGTGGCTAAGGCGTTGCGCTGCTGAGCACGAGGTCGCTGGTTCGATTCCCGGCCGCTTTTCTGATGGAGGCGAAAAGCAAAAACGCCCGTGTGTACAAGATTTCGGCGCGAGTTAAAGATTCCCAGGTGGTAAAGATTAATCTGGAGCCCTCCACTACAGCGCGCCTCATCGCCTGCGTTGCGTCGGCGCGTTAAACCCTACAATCAATCAAGATCCAGCGAGTGAAACAAAAGCCCGAGCTTCCGTGAGATAAAAATGCGTTCTGAAAAAGGGGCAATGAAGCAGGAGTGGGCTATAAATACGGGAAGACGTATGGACATCATCCAATGAAAATAAACGCCACAGACAGCCCGCACACACGCTGGTTCACGTTATCACTGCTGCTCGCACAAATCCAGGCGACCAACAACTCTGAAAGAGCACATCTGCCGCTGGGTGTACCAGCGGTGTTTTGTTTTTGCCGAATGCCGCGTGATAGCATCACGTTACCTCTCGCGCTGCTGTGCACTCCAGCAACGCACGTGTAGCGGCCGTGTGCGCGCCTCGCGCATGCGCTAGGAGAAAGGAATCTTCCACCAACGCATGACACCCACTTCTCCGCCTCTGCGCCGATCTCGTCGCTGCCATCGGAGGTGACAGAGACGGAAAAGTGAAGTCGTTAACACCGGGTTTGAGCTTCCTTTCGTTATATAAAAAAAAGTTTCCACTAATGTGCTTCACCAATACACCTCAACCAACCACCATTCATGCATAACGCATTGATTTGACCATAGCAAATATCTCTTTTAAGTAATAAAGGGTGTGGTCAAGCGCATTTCACTTGTCTCCGGATTCACTCTTTGTAGAGCCACGTGTGAATTCAAGTGACGTCTCATGGGTAATCGCTGTGGATGTCGTTTACAGCTTCGCTTCCCAATCACCTTCACAGGGTCGATTGGCCCGCATTTTTAAATCTATACTGATTAAGGTATACCTCGGGAAAGTGTTATTAATAGTTTGATTAAAATTACATGTTAATCATTCATTATTACAGAGGTGTTTTCGTTATTCGCAGCGGCTTCTCTCGGGCCTACGCCTCGAGCGAGTACAACCCTTGACCTTGGGCGCCAACCAGTTCCTTCCGGGTCCGAGCCGTTACGTCTGGAAAAAGCAGAACATTCCTCGCAAATCACGGCACGCAAGCTCTGCGGGCATGGCGGCCCCCGAATTGGTGAAGATCGCCAGGAGCGGAGACGTTGCAGTAAAGCTTCATCCGGGAGAAATCGCAACTTTAATGGCAAACGTGGCCGCCGACTAATCACATTCTATACGCCACTCCTGTGGCGTGAAATATCTTCCAATTCCTCTAAAGCATGATTGGTTGTATGAAACAGGACGTCATCCCTGCGTGGAACTTTTTTAGAGCATGGTTTTCATCCGCTGTAGATTATGCGACATCAGCGCCTCCTGGCTGGGCTTGGGTAGCTTCACCTGGAGTATGTGCAGTCACCTTTAGGTTGATTTAAAATTGGAATCAAAATTCTGATATGGCTGGGGTGCATGTAATTTCCACGTGCACAAGCAAAAACACCTCGCAGCAAAGCCAAATTCATCGCGAATGTTCAGCAGAAAATGGCGGCAACTTGTTTCATCAAAACTTTCCCCCCCCCCCTAACGATATGACAATTAGCCACCAAGATGACTATCATTACACAGTTTCATTTGCTTGTTTTAATTAGTTCCCAGTGAAATTTTAAACGTTACATCCAATTCACTGTCAATACATGGGTATCTGCAGGATAATGATTACAGGAAATGGCTGTAACTTTTGTTTTATCAAAACTTTCCCAACGAAAGAGATGACAATTCGCCACTCTATCTTGGATTCTATCATTACGCCGTTTTATTTTGTTGTCATAACTCATAATAAACGATTTCGTATTAGCCCTGCCTATTCTGTGGACCAGACGACAGAATGCTCAGCTTTATCCTGAGCTACTGCTAAAAGGAGTCCGCTCGTCGGCTTCCGTGGCGCAGAAATGGTGTGTTGGATTTTGGCGCTAATGCCCTTGGTTCGAGTCCAAGCAGTTATGTAATTCTTTCTTTTACAGTAACCTGTTCTCTCAAGTCAATTACATGAATTATTTATGTTAAGTGTGGATTGGTATCTTTTAGGTTGCTTTCGACGAATACCGTGTTATGGTCTACAGAATAAACCTGAAGATTAGCCTGTGGTCTGGTCCACGGAATAGTGCTGCTCATTATCCTGTGTTCATGATCATCATCCAATTGCCAGTGATACGCACTGCCTTTCGTATTTTAGTTCAAAATTTCGTTGTTACCCACCTCCACGAAGTGGAACAGCTCACGATTTTTTTCCAAGAAAAAATCACAAAAATTACATTCCTTAGGTGTTTGCGACTAATTCTGTGCATTCCAGAAGAGTGTAGAAGGCAAGTGGGGCCAAAAGTGCAACCTGTAGATATCTGCTCCATAAGCATCAAGTACCCACTTGAACACCCCCCTATATAACGTATTTTATTCCCCAGCTTGTTGCTCCGATTCCATTGGGGAAACAAAGAGTGGAGCCTCTGTAAGCTGAAGCATTCATCCATGCACTGGAAGTTAAAGCCAGAACAGGCTTTAAAGGGGGCCATGCAGACAAAATACAAGTTTGTTTTATTCGAAAGGTTTTGTGTTTTATAGTGCCCCCAGCGCTTGTCCGGAAACAAACGATGCTTTATTGAAAAATTTTGATTCTCCCACGTGTTTTCACATCTGCAATGACATCACAAGAACCGGTCTGCAGCCAATTGCAGAGCCCCGTTTAGTTAGTCAACCTAGATGGCGCCACCTTCACCGAAAAGGGCCATTTTCTGCCTTTGCTTTGTTTTTGACAGTATCTGTACCTGGCTTGTTTTGTTAAGGTAGAAAATAATCGTTTCTTGAAACATGGTGTTTGCTCGGCAAGTATGGTCACGTAAGACACCGTCGCTTCCGCCAATCGGCTAGTGTCGCCCGAGACAACCCCAAAGCGCCCAGTGCCGTGCAGCTAAAACAAGCATTGTGCGCACAGTACGCATCAGTACTTCTGTCTACGTGTGCTTCGTACTTCCACTGTTTACCCCACCATTCTTACTGCTGTAAAAAGAATGTGCTCTTAATTTACGTGCGAATAGCTCGTTCAGCAAGCTTGTAAGCCATCTGTCTAATTTGTGAGCACGTTGCGTGATGAGCCGGTGCTCACACTTGTGAGGAGCAATGATGCGACTGCGTTTAGCGAACTGTTTTACCCTATTTCTACGACTTCCTTCGTGCTTCCAGCATTTTCACTAAAAAAAAATTTGGTACTCTAGCGCAATAAAAACAGGAAGAAATCACTCTAGAACACATGCTACTAAATTGGAACATTACCAAGAGCATTGCGGGAGCCAAAATTAACGGACTCGAGCACTCTTTTCAACATAATTTTGAAGGAAGAAATACAGGTTTGCTCTCAGCCACAACACTCGCTTCCCGGCCCGCACAGTTCGCTTATTTGTACAAACGTAGAAGTTCGACGCCTTTGAATTCTACGGTGTTACTACTCGCCGATAAGAGGTATGAAAAGGCTGCAAGTCTGCCTGCCCACCCCACTAATACGAAGATGGCTTGCTCTTACAATTTCCCAGCAATGACGAGTCCCATGCTGTTCATTGATTCATATATGTGTACGATGAATTGCTTGCTGGCTCAATGGGCCAGGCAGGCCGTTCGTAGTGCTGGATGTAAACAAACGTTTTGTTTCCGGCTACATCAGCCAATTCCATGGCCATTATTGGCTATTTGGTTTTGCAATGCTGTCACAAGACAAAAGAATTCGGTTTGAGGGCAACTGGCTTGGCCGTCGCTCCGTGAAGTTGCAAGTGGGAATGTGCCTTTTCTCTGCACCTGAAAAGTACAAAGCTTCAACGAGACATGGAAAGCTTTGGTAACAGCTTGAAATAAGGGGGACAATTCCAGTGAAACCTCATGGCCAATGACTAGTAAGCGACTCACTTTCCCTCTTACAAGCAACGTGGCACTCCCGCGATACGTGCAGACCATGGTACGTTGTACAGAATTGCAATGCATTGTGCAGTCATTTTTATTGGAACATGTATGTGTACATATGAACACGATATCTCACGAATAAAACTATTTTGAAGCTTGCTTACTCACTTACATGTATTGTTCAGATTTGTTCTACCCCAGGTCTGAGTTCACATATGATGCAATCTGCCAATACACGATGGAGAACTTTTTTTTTTTTTTTCAGACTCCAAAATTGGCAAAAACAGGTCTTCTGCTGGCTTCATATGTTCGGGCTGAGAAAAGCTACCTCCAAACAGTGCAGCAACTTTTGCAGTATTGTCACTTTGGTCCCACAAGGGTGGTAGCCAAAGTGGTTTAAACTTTTATCGCGGCTTTAAATAAATAAGACAATTCGCACAGCAATGCTGGTTATGTCTATTTTTAGTAATAGAAAATAAAGCCTGTTCACATAATAAAGTCTAGACATAATGTAACTGCATTGCCTTCTAGTATGTTGTGGCCCACACAAGGTAATGCAACCATATCGAGGAAAGAAAAACCGACTACACAGGCAACAAATATGGCATGAGTTTTTCAGTTTATTGAGGAGCACCCATCAGTAGTCCCTGTAATGAAAAAAAAAAAAAAAAAGGAAAAATCAATGCAAACAATGTAAGAAACCACATCAAATTACAGAAGAGTTCAAGCTTGGGATGGTAGGCATCTTTTAAGGAAAGCGACATTCCGCCAGACGGGACAGGACGAAAAGCAGCAAAAGTGTTTGTTTACTCTTCTCATCCCACCTGACGCAGTATCGCTTCCTTTCACACCTTAAACAAGGCCACCTAAGCCAGCTTACTTGGGGATGTAGCCATCTTTTTGTGCCAAGCGTGTGATGCTGTCATCGGACTCCCCCTGCAGGTACAGTACAAAGAAAGCATAAGAACATCGCACGTTTGCAGCAATGAACAGAAAGTGAGCGGGCCACCACGGCAAACTAAGCAGTCGGGGGAGGAAAGATCGACAATTACAAGCAGGCACGTACGTTCACCCGGTTCGAATGAATTTATTGTTTCCCACACAGTACACCGTGCTATGCAATAGCTAGGTACCCTCCAGCATATAATTGTGGAATGCGCTCACAACCCAGCCCTACCACCCCTCTCCACCTGTTCCTTTCCCGAGCTGTGGGAGACACTGTTGACCAGCTGTCAACCGGAGGACCAGACTCTCCTGGTGACACGGGCCAAGACGGCGAGGGCAACGCATGGATTCCCGGACTAGGGTTCCACTCTCACATTTGAGCTCAATAAAATGTTTTCTCTCTCTCTCTCTCTCGCTCTCAAAGAACTTGTGCATGAAACCTCCCAGATGTTCAATCCTTCCGCCACCCACCCAACAGTCATTCTTTCCACGTGACAGCCACGAAAGCAGGTGCACATTCCCAAGACTAATGCGCAGCGAGTGAAGCGGTTTTTGTTTACTCTTTTTTTATCTTTGACACCCACACTGGTAGCCATGCACTATCAACATGGGCCGCCTTCCTTCCTCCTGTAAGATTTTTTTTTGTGCGTGTGTGGATACGAACTCACTGCACGCTGTCGAAAAAGCGGGCATAAAAGGGTGCAGCCCCAGAAAGTAGTAGCTGCTCTCCAAGCAGCAAGGTGAAATTGCACTCGATTGTTTACGTCACCCCGGGTCACCTGACAGCATTTATGGTATGCCCGCGATCAAACTTAAGGGTGTCGGCGGTAACTGTAAGCTTATCTGAGCAGAAATTGACTATTTTCTACTCAGAGCCAGGCCAGTCCTCCTTGGGGTCATCCTCAATACCATAAAACAAAAGTTACACCGCCGAGCCCTGTTCTCCACATCATCACACATTTAAGCTCTTAAAGTGTCGCTAGGTGTAGAAGATGTCGTGGTGCATCGCGACAAAACTTTATTCTCCAGTAGAGTGGTAGACCAGTAGTGCCCACGTGCACAGATCGCCTCTAGAAAAAGGTCCACTTTCATTGTTTCCTGGATGCTTTGGTGAACCAGCCATCATCACAAGCAAGTTGGAGAAACAACGAAAGAAACAAAACAAAAGCAGTGCAACTAAAATTTTCGTGAGAACCTCTATCAACTTGGTTTCAAACTGCTCCTACACCTCAAATACGTACACGGTGACAGCACAATACACCCACTCGCTATGATCTCAAAAATTCCAGTTTTTAAAGCGAGAGCTTTCTGAGTGGGACCGATGGCATCCGGTCAAAAACTAATGCATAGCACCATAGACCGGTGGGTCAAGCAAAAAGCTCTGATAAGATCTCTCTACACACGGCACGTGTGAAACCGGACTTCCATTGTGTCAAAACGGTTACTGGAAAATTGCTAAAAGGGAACGATTTTAGGTAAGACAATGCATGCATACATCATGAAGGAGGAGTACAATAGTATACCCTTATCTCATAAACCACGCAGCGGTACATATTTAGATTGTTAGTAGACGCGTTTACCTAGTGTGGAAAAAAACGTCGCATGAATTCATTCTTCGTTTGCCATTTGGGTCTTTGGAGGTTCACGATCGATTGGACACAATTCCAGTGAAGGTTTTGACACAGTGTTGGTGTAGTTTTGGTGTTACAAAGCTTTCACGCTGCCCTCAATTTTCTTTGGGAACGAATGGTAAATTTTTCGCTCAAAATAGTAGCTAAACTGTGATGCATCAGGCGAGAAAACATTTTGTACACAATGAATGTCGCAATCGTCCATGTAGTGTCTGGCAATGCTTAATCACAATCCTCAGTATTTAGTGCATTTGCAACCATGACCACTGTCAAGAAAATAAGAAATTGAACTGCACACAACTACACTCTTTTTCAAAGCCTTAGAACCTTTAACCACAGTTCACAACTGTTCTTCAAACATCTGCAAAAGCCAGCTGGCTGACAGAGATAATCAAGCACTCCTCTGTCAAATGACGACAATGGTTGAATGCGAGGCTTTTTTTGTGGGGGATTCTTCGGTTGTCATCGGAGTTCGGGCTTTGACTTGACTCGCACACAGCTTGCACTTTTGATCACACCGGCTTTGACACCTCACAATTTGATTTCGCACGAAGAAAAAGGTTTGTGTACAACCACTGTAATCGTTAAATGGAGGGGTGCATTTGTGTCTAATTTTGCTATCCATGCACCCCTCCCCAAATGAAAGCTGCTTAGACAGTGTTGGAATGGCACAATTGGATAAATTGACGGCTTCATCACACAAGGGGCCCAGGTTCAATGCCCACCATGGGAAGAATTTTTTTTTTCACTTCGCCCACGGTCATCACCGCCAGAAAACATTGCACGGATGCCACCAGTAAGACACGGGAAGCCTCGCTTTAAAACTTTTGTCCAACTACCAAGGCCTGTTTTGCACTTCACATGCTTCCTCACATACGCTTTGTAACATAGCATTGACTTCCCTCTCTGCCTCCCACACCTTACATGATAAATGCAAAAGATGTTTAGTTTTCCTGCATTTGCGCTGCTCACACGCCACCTCCGGGGAAAGCAGGCGTCCTTTTATCTTTCGCTTTGGTGTGCTTGCACGAGCACACTTTTTTTGTTCACCTGCTATCGGGAAGAACCAATTCAACAATATTCCTAAAACCACGCTCGTACAGTCATTTATATACCAAATTTTCGGAATTCTAAGCAGCGGGCCCCTACTTTCAGAAAAAAAAAAAAAAAGTAGGAAGAAAAGTTTGCATGCGAACCTAAGCACCCTTTTTTCTGCGAGGAAGCGCGACTTTCCCAGGCTGTAAAGCTAATACAGCCCAGGCCGCCAACGCGCTTTCCCACTCTGTTCTCGAGTCCTTCACTGCACTTGAGTCATTTAGACAACTCGCTGCGAGATACTCAGAGCAGCGGCTCAAGCAATGCTACACACTAGAGTTGTAGTGAGAGTGACCAAGGGAGTATCATACGTAACCGGTGAGTTCACTGCCTGTGCCTACTTTGCAATCTTACGGTACTTATATTTTCCCTCGAATATTTTTGAGATTTCCTTTACTGAGAGAAGTATGAGCAGTGCCTAGGGTTGCCAGCTTCCACCGAAAGAGGGAAAGAAAAAAACCCTTTGGAGGGGGAAAGCTTGGTAAACAGAACGTTAAATTTGCTTTGAAAAAACAAGCCATGTTTTTTTTTTACCTGCAATGCCGTTACTTGTGTAGAGTTCTTTTTAAAAAGAAATTGACAGGTTTTGGTTCTTGATCTGAACGTGCTACAAGGAAAATTAGCCGCACATACTTCGCCCATTAAAAGCTCTTCTTTGCATCTGAACCGCCGCAGCGGCATTTTCGCTGTGTTGTTCCTTCACCCCCCCCTGTCTTGGGGAGCGCACTTGCCCCCATATTTTCTCTGCTCGCGTGTCTTCGCGCAGCTTGTCGCCACACATTTATCGCCATAGTTGCTGAACTGACACTTACAATAGGCACAAATAGAGAAGAATAATCACAGCACTATTTCAAAAGGGAAAAAAAAAAAAAGGGGGGGGGGGGGGGGGGCAATGACGACCAGTTTAAGGTATGTGTCGGCAAACGCCGGTGTCAAAAGCCGATTGGGCTGGCAAAAACCAGGGAGGTGGCAACCCAGCCGTGCAAGCACTTTTATTAGTTTTGAATGGTCCTGCCTATAGATGGGTCAGTATTTAAGCATTACTCTAGCCGGGCGGCTGAATCAATGTACAATCGAGAGACATACTAAATTTTTTCCAGGACTGCCGCCTTTAATTGCTGGGTGGATTATCATTTGGAACTGGAGCACATGTGCACGTTGTGGCATGTGTTGCGGTTTGGCAGTAAACCATCTATTTTACGGTGGCATGTTTTAAACAAACCGTATCAGCATGCTTCATTTTTTATCAGCTGCAGTGCCTCCTCTGTGCATTAGCGAGCAGAAGCAAAAGGACTGTCAGTCAGAAAAATGAAGCAAGGAAATGGCAGCACTTGGCAATGGATTTTGACATACGCTGCAAACCAGCTGAGAATGACAGAGAACTGTTGTTAAGGTACACAAATACAAAACTTAAGACAGCCGTTTCTGAAATCCTCTTGCAAACCATGTGCTTTTGTACCTCTAGAGGTACCGTTCCACGGGCATCTTTGTGACATTGCGCTGCTATGTACGACGCAGTTGCTCCAATTCAAATGAGCAGCACAAACGGACCCACGGCGCGCAGTCTAAATAACAGGAACTCACCATGCGTCGGATGGCCCCGCAAATGGCGTAGGACTTGGTCTCACCCGTTGCCCGGCCCGAGTGCTCGTCCACCTACAACACAAATGTCCACTTTGAGCTCTAACCGCAAACTCGAGCGGAAGCTCCGTGTCGGAAGCAAACGGAAACAGATACGCTATAAAAATTAAATTAAGCGTGTCCAGTGAGAACACATTGGTTCATGTAACGCAATATTTAGGCCCGACGACGTGGCCAAGCACTGGTTCTTTCGAGTACACGCATACATGCCTGAAGTTTATCTTTTAAACGGTTGTCCAGACCTCATTCACTCAGCAGCTGGAAATAAGCTGAAATGCTACCTTTAACAACGCGGGGTTACGCTGAGTGGGAATTGACGTTTTCTGGTAACCTTCCTCGAGAAACGACAGCAGTCAGCTAATACGCAACGTAAAGGCGCACGGCAAGAGGACAGTGAAATGTGAAGTGAGCGCCGAAGACTACTTACAATGGCCAGGTTTATCTGGATGGAGGCATGATCCTTGGCGTGGATGATGCGGTTGCTCGTGGAGCTACAAAAAAGAAAACAACCACGCTGTCATTTCTCCCCACCTCATACGAACATGACCGCGATTTGTGTCACGCTATGTGCTAGAACATGAACGACGACAGCCGCCAAATCTTTGCCGGTTGTGGACGTCGCACAACACGTGCACTTACCACTTGCGGGGGATGTAGAGATCGACGTACTCTCCGGAGTCGTTCTGCATGATTGACTGACCTAAAGAGATTCGCAAACACTGTTACTAACGGTAGAAGCGAATTACCGGCTCTGTAACGCTAAATAATGCGAAATAACTGCCAGCAAAATTTCAGCTACTTACAGAAATGGCGTCACCTCGGAAAAGGACTGTGCAATTCTTTTCTTTGAATAACAACCACTACAAAAAATTGTGGCGCTAGCAGTTGCTCAATATTTTTGTAAACAAAATTAGTTAAATAAATAATCCTAAAACCTTTGTTTTAACTTAATTTTATTGTTTTTAATTTAAAAATTAAATATTTTTGTACAACATTACTTTTTGTACATTCAATATCAAAAGGTAAGTATATACTCTATGCGTCTAGTAAGATCACTGACATGTTTTTACATTAATCCAGATCCTAACTCCTTTTTGCAGCACGTGTTGATGTTGCGTTGGTTGGCGATTGTTTTTCGTTCGCGTGCAACTTAGGTTAATTAGAAACATTTGATAGTCCCTGCATCCAACACATTTACTGTAAGTGCCAGCTTTATATTCATCATTTGTGCCTAATGTAAGACGAGCTAGTTGTAACGTCAGATCACGCGCTGTCGCTGTTCTTTCAGGACGTGCTGTCACCTGTAACAAATCAAGATGGGTAAACCGAAGAAAATAGGAGCGAAAAAGACCAGCTCCTTCAATAAAGGAACACACAGTTTGAACCCAGGTAATCCCTTTGTTACAAATATTCGAGCCTCTTGGCAATCCGACGAGTTCTGTGGTTTCGCTTTCAATCGAAATCGTTGCGTCTTACTTTCGAGCATCGAGCCTTGCGGAGCCTGGCGCTGTGAAAGGTAAAGTGGAGCTGTCAGTAATGTTTTCGATCGATCTCCGCTCTTACAGACCGGCCCAAGAAAAGCAATGACACCACGATGCGAGATAAGTCGACGATCAAGCGTCTGCTCATGTACAAGAATTCCAGACCATACAGGCAAGTTCCTCCTTACCTTCGACCTGCTCTGCGCAGTAAAGCTCATAAGCGCAAACAGCTTCTGCCTAACTTCATTTGCATGAAGGTAGATCTCTGTACCTTCATGTGGCACACCTACATGTTAATCTTCGAACCAGATCGCGTGCAAACAGATGGTCTCTTTTTATTTCCCAATTTGAACTGCTCAGAATCGCTCCAAGCTCCGTTCTTTTTGTTTTTTCACCAATGGTATTTCTAATGCGAGAGCAGTTTTGGAGTGGCCATGAACTGCTGAAAACTACCCTGTACGAGCAAATAAAATACAAAAAAAATTAGAATATGGTTCCTTTTATTTGAGAAGAACCAGAAAGATTTTTATTGTGTGCATAGTCGTGTTACATGGTTCGAGTTTTCAGGAGAAAGTCTCGAAGTCGAAGATTGCATCAGGCGTTGACAATGTGAACTTTGTGCAGCCTGGTCTCCTTACGAACTGTTATGTGGGGTGACATTTTTGTCGTTAATTCCCGCGACATCTTTGCAGAGACCGCAAGGGAAAGATAGTGAAGGCCGCGCCGTACCAGTCGTGGGTGACATCGGGCACAGTGGCTCGGGTGGCGCCGAACCCCAAGTGGTTTGGCAACACCCGCACTGTGAGCCAGCCGGCGCTGCAGCAGTTCCAGAAGGAGCTGGGAGAGGCCATGCGGGACCCGTACCAGGTGGTCATGCGGCAGAGCAAGCTGCCCGTCAGCCTCCTCAACGAAAAGGCCAAGGTACCCCCCTTCATCTCTCTGTTAGTCTTACCACCGTTGTCGCCCACTGGCCAAGGCATTGGGCTGCCGAGCCCCGCGAAGGATGCGCAACTGATCCCGGCCACAGTGGCTGCTTTTCTGATGGAGGCAAAAGTGAAAACGCCGCGTCAAGATTTCGGTGCACATTAAAGACCAGGCCAACTGCACTCAAAATTTCAACCTCTTGAAAACACTATTTCCCTATACTGCCTAAAAAGAAAGTAAGGTGCAAAATACAACAGCTGAAGTACGCGCATAGACGCCGCAAGCGGCCTGCAAAAATAAGCGAATTTGAAGCCAAAATCGAGGACAGCGTGGCCATTCAAGGGACCTTGCAGCCGTCTAGCGAGCGGCCGGCTGGTCAGCACTTCAGGAGCAAGCCTGTGCGCAAGCTCTACGCACACATGGGCTCCACACCACACAACACAAACACTTTCCAGAGATCTACAGGCGACAAATCCCACTCCACCCATCGCACTTCTTAGGCAATGAACCAATGTTTTCTGTCAAACGGGTTTTTAAATATTTATCACCCATGTCGTATCATGCATAACTACAACCTGGCCCTCTACACCAGCCATATCCATTGTTTTGATTTGTTTTTACCTCTGTTGCTAATCAATTTTAGTATTCACTTTTAGTCTATGCTAGCTAAGTATCTGTTTTTGGCGCTCTTTGCCCTAGTTAACCTTGCGCCACTAAAATCAACCATCATCCATCATACATGCGCACGGGGCAGCAAATGGGTGAAGCGTTCGCAGCAGAGCCCGACCGGTTCTCCAGCTGCGTGGTTGGCTGGAGGAAGAAGCCCCCGTTGGCCAGAGCGCCACAGACGCGTCATGGCTGTTTACGCGATCCGCCAGCAGGTGCGGCGTGGTCTGCGGCGGAGCTTTTTTAAACACTTCTGACAGATTAACGAGGCGTTTCACAGGGCCACCACTCACGTCCCAGCTGATTTCGTGGCATCTACTTCACATTAAGAATAAATTTGGTCCAGGTGAAATTTGAGTGCAGTTCACCTTTAAAGGACCCCAGGTTGTCGAAAATTAATCCGTAGCCCTCCACTACGGCGCACGACGTAGCCCAGATGTAGCCTATGCGTGTTAAGCAAAATTCGTTCCAATTCCGTTAGCTTATGTCAAGGAATGTATTTATCATGACAACTGAGTTATCCAGCTGGTATGCACAATGCTGGGGGAGATATCTCTAGATGAGGCATTTCTGTGTTTGGGGGATGTCGGGCTTATGAACGGCTGTGCGTGTGGGACCTTGGTGCACGATACCTCAGGTTGCTTAGAATTATCGGAAGCCTTCCCTACGAGGATGTGTCTCATCACCTAGCTGTAGATTTGGGGCATGGTGTGTGAGGGATTCATTTAATGGCATAAGTGAATATGCACGTGAAGCGCACATGCTAACAAGCGCAGGCCGGTATTGTGGCAGAAATCAAAGTGAATGAACTATATGCACTGTTGCAATTCAAGTCGAGCCAAAAACAGTTCCAAATCAATGGGGGGCTGTGAAATCACGTTGCATGAAAAGGGAACTCTGGCTTTACTGCTGCGGGGTTGACACGGAGGTAAGTTGCGTCAGTTGAGACGCCCAGGTGTCGCACAATGAGATTTTCTAAGTTGCCTTTCTTTGCCGAAGTTCAAACAGGGTCCAATATGGCTTGCGTGTATTCACGCCCATTTCCTGAGGTGCCGGTTAAGCTTGCTTGCTGAGCGATCAAACACCTTTCCAGAATGCCAGGGTGCACATACTGGACACGGCGAGCTTCGAGTCGACGTTCGGCCCCAAGGCTCAGCGCAAGAGGCCACGCCTGGCAGCTGAGGACTTGAGCGTAAGTGAACCCTTGAGTGCGAGTGAGTGCTTGTCCCTGTCTATGTTTCTTCCTTTGTGTGCTTGAAGAATGAAATTTACACCCTCGTTTTCAGGGATAGACTTTACGGGGTTTGCTTTCTTGTGTGATCTTAGCCCAAAGTCCGAGAAGAAAGAGGTATTTAACAATGCCTTGCCTATGGCATTACCGTGTTGCTGGATGGATATCACACAAGAAAACAATTAATTAATTAATTAATTATGAGGTTTAACGCGCCGACGCTACACCAGTAGTGAGGCGTGTCACAGTGGAGGGCTCCGGATTAATTTTGACCACCTGGGGATCTTTAATGTGCTCTGAAATCTTTATGGATCCCCAGGCAGTCAAAATTAATCCGGAGCCCTCCACTGCGGCGCACCTCATTGCCTGTGTAGCGAGCCCCTAAAGTGCAGAGCACTTTAGGGGCTCGCCTTGTCGTAGTAGCTCGCTCACTGGACCCAAGTAGAGCCACATGGCGTTTTATCATAGCGGCTGTCGTCGTGGCTTAACCTAGAGGCTTCGAAAGCCAAGCAGTTTATATTGACATTAGCGTTTGAAACTCGTGAACCGCTGGCTCTTGTCATACATCTCCCCATTGTTTAGCGCAAAGAAAACTGCAGGTACATTTGAGGCAAAATATACGCAATTAACCGGCAGCACCCGCATTCATTTAGTTCGGAGTGCTCGTTGGGTTGGTTTTTACAGTATTAAGCAAAAAAAAAAAAAAGTGAAAAGTGGCAGTGCAACGCTGGCAGTACGGAAGAAAAATCAAGCACAAAAAGAACAAAACTCTCACTGGCTCAGTTTCAGGCAGGGGCGTGTGAGCACTGGGAAGGCGGGAAATTTGAAATGCGTTGGGCAGGAATGAGACAGGGCAGCGAAGAGCGTGATGGGTGGTAAAAGTGAGCGGATAACGGTGCCACAGCCCATTATGGCGAATCAGTGCTCTGCACTTCTGACCGCTTTCACATTGAGTGGAACGGCTTTAATTTGTTATTTTTAATCTGGTGCAGTGCATGAATAAATGTGAGACATGTGGTTCTGCATGCAAAACCAGAAGTGGGGAGGGAGGGAATAAATGGTCGGGGTCTGAACACTCCCTCTCCCTTTCATCTTCCAATCAGGAGTTGGTTCAAGCTGCTGAAGGCTCCCAGGCACAGCACTCGGAGACTTGCAAGGATACGAACGAAGACGAGCTCAAGGATGCCAAGCGCCAGGAAGTGATGGCCAAGGGACAGTCCAAGCGCATCTGGAACGAACTCTACAAGGTGGGGGAAGAACACCATGCGTACCTACAGCTCCCCATCCTGCCCTGTTTCTGAGCGCAAGCTAGCTTGTCGATTACAGTTTTCTGGGTTCATGTTGCAGAGTTTCACCAAGGAGTCACAAGTGTTCAAGGTTGAATACTGCATTTAGCCTACTCTGTCGAAGCTGCTTCTGAAAGAGGCCAAAGAACTAAAATCTCCGTTTAATTTGAAAGAAGTAGCCTTTGGTAATTTACCAAGTCAATTCCAGGTGAGAATCTCTTTTTAGCCACAGAAAGATAACAAAAACGGAAAGTTTGTGCTGTGTGAGTCGGGAGGAATGTAATTGGGGGAATACTGGAAACAGTTATCAGTTAAAAAAACCTTTTAATCGTCAAGAAACCCTGTGACTTGTGTATTCTGCCTTTTAACTGATTTCAAGTATTCCATTATTTTTTGAGTCCGTCATTAGTTCCCAAGATAACAAAAGCCATTTTTGAAACAATAGACCAAAAGTTTGCCATAAAATTGTAATCTTATATTTTCTGATGTTATGCACCCTTGAATAATAAGAGTCGGTTTTTTTGGCACCGCTTGGAACTAATTTTACAGCTCATTACTTTATGCTTGAGGCATTCGATGGTTCCTTGCCATGGCCACAAAGTTTAATAGCTGTAAAAAGTTCCAGTTGTGTTGAAAAACCGCTTCTCATTGCATTCACCAGGTGAATTATCTTAATTCGGGAACCAATTGACATCAAAAATAGCATATTTTACATCAGTGGGGAAAAAGCATAAGTGGCAAATTTCACAGAGTTTACTTGAAAATTAATGGAAGCTGTTTTAAAAGTGTCACCCCTTAACTGCCATTAGATGAAATATAGACCAAATCACCAGACTATAAAGCCCGCAAGGGCACCCATGTTGTAGTCTTTATTTCTTGTGCGCATCTTGCCAGAATACTGGCAAGAGCGTGTGTTGATCTTCTCCCTTCTTCCCCGCTCTCTTTGTTCCCACCCCCACCACCACCGGTGCAGGTGATCGACTCGTCGGACGTGGTGATCCAGGTGCTGGACGTGCGGGACCCCGAGGGCACGCGCAGCCCCTTCATCGAGCGCTTCATGCGCAAGGAGAAGCCCCACAAGCACCTCGTGTTCGTGCTCAACAAGTGCGACCTGGTGCCCACATGGGTCACCCAGCGCTGGGTGGCCCTACTCTCCGCCGAGTTCCCCACCATGGCCTTCCACGCCAGCGTCAACAACCCTTTCGGCAAGGGCGCCCTCATCAACCTGCTCCGGCAGTTCTCCAAGGTGCCACACTGTGCCCCACGCTTTTCTTTTCATGATTCTTTGTTTTTTCCATTCCAAATGTCTTACCTTTCACAAAGCATGCTGATTGGCTGGACGATGCTTAGTCCAGTCAATAAGGGCACGCTTGGGAGGAATTGCATCTAGGAGATGCAGCTAGAAATTTAGTGCCGCACAGCAGGGGGCTTTGTTGCCATTTTTAAGTTTCTGAAGCTAAATAACATAGTGATTCAAAGTTTACGCAGAACGCTCATTTGCTCGTCATGCTTGTGTTTGTTGAAGTCAATGTAACATAGTGCAAGTTTTCCCAGTGACTGTCTTTATTTGTCTGCTGTTTTATCCAGCTTCCGTAGAATCCTTCTAAACTGGCCTTTTAAGAAGCAGAGAAAACAATGATCGCAGTTTAGTCTTAATTTTTGTTACACATTTACGTAGTTGATGTGACACAGCAGCGGGCAACTAAAAATACAGGGGCACTTTGCTTATAACAATCAAAGACCTTCACTCAGGCTTGTTAAGCATTGGTCACCAGCAATTGATGGCTGTTAAACGTCCTACTGAAGTAGTTGTAAGTTGAAGTGAAATGAACTTCAGAAGAGTTGAAGCTTTGGCTGGTTGGTACAGAACTGTGAAAGAAAACGACAGCACATCGAACAGGACAGGAAGAGAAGTAGAAAAACGATTGCGCTTGTGTCGGATCCGTCTAATGCTCTGCCGCTTTCTTTCAAACAAAGTGAAACGTTGAATGGAACTGAACAAAAAAAAGAAAACGCATCTTTTTTCTTTTGCGAACGATTTTTTGTAAGCAGCCGGAAACGAGTATGTGAGCAAAAGGTGGTCTCTGTTGTTCTCACCCTGGCCAGCTTCACACAGACAAGCGGCAGATCAGTGTGGGCTTCATCGGCTACCCGAACGTCGGCAAGTCGTCGGTGATCAACGCACTGCGGTCCAAGAAAGTCTGCAACGTTGCACCCATCGCTGGCGAAACCAAGGTGTGTGGATGCATAGTTTTAACGGGCGAGCTGTGTCAACTTGCAGGTAGGTCAAGTTGTATGCATTTGTGGAATGTGTGTCTGTCCTTAGCTGTGCAGGATTTGAAAGCATTGGATTAAGGGGGGGGGGACTCTGGTCTTGAGGATGCTTTTGTATTTTAGCATCCTGCGCACAAATATGCAGTCAGTTTTCATCTACGGGGCGTAAAATCATAGTTGTGCAACATGCTATGCTGTTCTGTTTCGAGCGATTATTTCATACAGGATTTGCAGAGGTTCTTCAAAACCTTGAAACCCGTGAATTTAGAAGTGTCAATTTCAGAAACGGGCCTGGTCAAAAGTCCTGGAATTTTTACATGGTCCTTGAAAGCCCTTGATTTTTCCGGAGAGAATCAATGGCCCTGTCTTTTCACAAGAATTTAAAGTGTTTGTCATAGATTTTAGGTGTTAACAAATGTAAAGAAACATTGTAACAATCAAGTTTCAGTGTATTGTGTGAAATTACAAGTTTGGTGGATTTTCATTATTACAAGGCAACATTGGGAGCAGGCACTTGTCAATCCTGTATTAATCCATATCACGATACAATCCAGTAAAAGCCAGCTTCTGTTCTCTATCTTGCATCTACGTGGTCTGTGGACGCTTGCTCATTGCATGTTTACTGTGCCTCATATGCTCCATCTACGTTTGCTTTTACGTGCAAATGGTGGACGTGTACATAGTTCATCCTGCCTTGAAGCTACACTTGCTCGATTTAATTTCAGATGATACTCATGCTGACAAAGCAGGAGATGCAGGCAACATTAACGAAGTTTTGAAATCAAACAGCCTCAGAAAAACCCAAAGAAATAATAAAAACCTGTAAATACCAGCCATGAAATAAGAAAAAGCTACAGGGGGAGCATTTACGAACCCTTTATTAGCACCTAAAAAAATCTAGATGTGCACTAATGTGCTTAGGTATTGTGCTATAAAAAACTTTTGCATTGTGTTGGAAAAGTTATAAATAATCCCAGATAAAATTCCATTAGATGGGGACCGTGAAAATGTGTTTTCTGGTCCTTGAAAGTCCTTGAAAACCCCTGAATTTTTGCTTTTGAAGCCTGTACGAACCCTGTTCATAGTATGTCTGCCAATGAAATATTAAGGTGCCCTTTATCCCTTTGTGCTCTAATAGGGCCAGGGTGTGCAACTATACCACAGAAGTAATTTTGGCATTGTCACTTTCGCATAGAAACACTGTAAACTTACTGAATTATCAACGTTTTCGTTAAACGGGGCGCATAGAACCTTGTGCTAGCGAAAAAGAATTCTATATTTTTGTGCTTTTATTGCGCTGTTCAGTTCATAAGCTTTTGAATGCAGCAGGAACGAATCAGTTCTGGGCAGTAAATCCCAATATTTTACCCGACAGTTGACCCCGTGGGAAAAAAACTGGTTCTGAGAAAACAAGGCGCGAAGTTTGGAAACATGGGCAAAAGGTCCTTTGTCATTTAGGCAACTTCAAATGGCTTGTAGCAACTTTGTAAATACTTATGGTACTGCTGTAAAATTTTGCAGGTACATTTTTGGGAACTGTAGACTGCATGTTGGTTATAAAGTTAGGAAATACGGAAAATTGATTTTTTTGGCAAATTTTCGCTCCTCAAGACCGCACTTGTCCCCCCTTAAAAAATACAGAGGTTTCTTTATTATGCTGTAAAAAAAATTAATTGAGCTGTTGTCCTTGCTACCTGACAAAAATTCACAAATGAAATGACCATTTCGTAAGATTTTTGAGGAAAAAAAAATTGTGTCACATGCTGCAATCAGCTATTTCTCAGCAAAAGGTAAGATCAAAGCATGTCTGTCATCTATGCTTAAATGCAAACGTTGCCATCCCGTTCCTTGGTGGTCTTAGTGCTGCTGATGTGCAAGATATCATGTGCCCGCCTTGGTGCAGGTGTGGCAATACATCACGCTGATGCGCAAGATCTACCTGATCGACTGCCCTGGTGTGGTCTACCCAACAGGAGACACGGACACGGATATTGTCCTCAAGGGTGTGGTGAGTGAACCAGCAGCTAGCAGGAAAGCTGCGCCTTGGGCTGTGCCACTTTCTCCGAGTCAACTTCACCGCGAGTTTCCGTGGGAGCTGTCGACTACAAGCTAGAATTAGTAGTCAGTTGCCATGAAAGATTGGAATTTTCTTTGCACTGGAAGCAACAGTGATGTACGGCTCTCATTGGAAATTTCATTCTGTACTTTCTGTACTATCATCCGCTTCTTATGAACTCAGGTGACAGACAGCCCAGTTGATAACTCTCAGTAAAAAGTAAATCATAAAAACAGCAATAAAATTAAGGTAAGCAAATGGTTTTACAATTTTCTACTTCTTCAGTTACAAATCTACCCTCCCGCACTCCTCTTTTAGTTCTAATCATTGAGAAAAAGCTAATCAGTGGTAAATTATCACAAAATAAAAAATAAAACAATAGTAGATTTGTCTAGTAAGGTCTTCAAGTGCTCTGAAAATTTTCAGTTGAGGATCCCCTTGTAAGTCATCAATGATCTTGCTCCCTCAGGTTCGTGTGGAGAACATCGAGGATCCCGAGGACCACATCGAGGCTGTGCTGGAGCGGGTGCGTCCAGAATACCTGGTCAAAACCTACAAGGTCGAGTCGTGGGAAAACGCCCAAGACTTCCTCGAGAAACTGGGCAGGCGCTCGGGCAAGCTTCTCAAGGTAGGAAACGTCGCAGACTACTACTACCACTGACATGCACTCACTCCCAACGTACTTTGGTAGAGCATTCATTGCACATGTCCTTCATTACTCCTTTTAAACATTTGTAGGAACATTTATACTTTTTTCAGGGTAACCTCATTACAGGAAAAAGCTACAAGGCCTGACCAGGGCAAATAAGTAGTGAGGGGGTACATCACACGGTGGTATACACTTCCCATTTTTTAACGGCGAAGCTGTTTACAAATTGTAATTTTTCGTGTTTGCAGTTATAAATACTAAGAAATTGCTGAGCACCCGCATGTGAGCGCAGACCTTGCGGCGACCGCCCGGCAGTCAACAAAACCAAGAAAATGCCCAGCGCTCGTGTGTGTGTGACTCGCGGTGACCACCCAGCGTCCCCTGTGCACGTTTGTCAAGCCAAGCATACCCACTTAGGGAGATTAGCCAAGATTTGCAAAAAAAAAAAAAAGAATTCCAGCATTTCACCGTAATCGTGGCAACACTTGCCGGAACGTGAAAGACACGCCATAACGTATGCCCCTCCAAGGCGATGCCCAAAACCCATTGAGGCATCACTTCCAATGATGGGGTAAAAAAAAAAAAAAACGGCGATCGTGCAGGTGGAATCTTTGCTACTCACACGTGTTAGTTAGCTTCTTATGTTTGTTTTGTCCAGAGTTACTGGAATGATGAAACTCCATAGGCCCATGTAGAGCCGGTCTTCGTGCCCCCCTGCGGGGCAAGCACGGGGCAGTTGAAGCCTGTCGTCTGTCGGCAACGTTGAAGCAGTACTCAAGTGCTTCGGCTGCCGTATGTCATAAAAAGAAAAGCCGCCAAACACGTGAAGGTTGCGTACGTAATTGGTTTTATTTAAAAAGCTACTTTATTTTACAGAGAATTTTGAATAGTAATAGTTTCAAGTTCCGGTTTTATCTTAGGTGCCGCCCGCGTGTTGCCCCTCAGTCCACGGAGTGGGGGGGCTAGCGCCGCTTCTGAAGCGGAGTTCATGTTTTTGTTTTTGATATCGACCTGAATATTTCGTTGCAAGTAGTTTCATTTCTGTTGCAGAAGTATCTATTGATTGACTGCTGGTGCAACTGATAAGTCTGATAGCGCAAACCACTATTTATTATGTTATGATTGTTGACTATAGATAGACTGATTGGTAGTCCTACAATACCTGCCTATAGCGTTGTGTCAAGACGTGCGAGCAACTGACATCCTGCATGTTGTACTTGCAGCAGGTGTGTCTTAATATTGGGGCTGTTGATAGTTTTGCATAACTAGACATCTGTATTTACCCTGCAGGGTTAAGTGATAGCTGATGGGATGTAAATTCTGGTTTGCATGGGCTTTTTAAAACCATGATGCCTGACCATGAACTGGGGGGAAGTTGGAGACCGATATGCTGCTCTAAAGGATCCCCCCTCGCGTCAAACACGGCGGCGTTTAAAAAAAGAAAGCTTTTCTTGTGGCATTTTCGGGCCCCAGTGTTATCTGTGCCTTTCCCTTTCTCATTGGTTTGTGCCGCTGTTGTCAGTCTGCGAAAACTTGCTCAAGTTTGGCCAATCAATGTATTAGTTCACCTTCCCTTTCCTAGCTGGCAACTTCAAGACGTGCTTGTCTGTACACCACTCGGCCTGTTTTTCTCCTTTTTTCCCCCTTGATGCTGTGCTGCAAGATGGGTGACAGAAATCGGCATTTTGTTGTGCCGTGCGTTGTGGCAAGTGCCTCACTTGTTCCCCATTGGCCTATGCAGGGTGGAGAGCCGGACATTAGCACGGTGGCCAAGATGGTCCTGAACGACTGGCAGCGAGGGAAACTCCCTTACTTCGTCAAGCCCCCGGGCGGAGGGGTAAGTGTGCATGCCTCTGGCTCCCATGATGTGCACTGTGGCCTCTGAGAGATGCGTGCTGAACAAGGATGTGCGATCAGCCTGCTTCAGCTACTGCTGGTTGAGTCTAGTCTGAGCTTGTCCAAGCTCATTATGTGTCCAAGCTTGGAGGTAAGGGGTTAGAAGAAGCAGCGAGACTAAGTTTCTGTCAAGGCTAGGTGGGTGCCTACATAAGGATTGGAATAAAAACATCTTCAGTTACTGGAAGTGAAAGAATAAAACGTTATAGAGCATTTAAAGGGACACTGAATGCAACCAGCCAGTTGGTTTCAAATGAAAGTGTGACTTTCCAATAGCCATTTTAGTGTTGATTCGGGGCTGAAAGGTGCCTTAATTGCTGAGAATCGCTAATGCTGATCAAATGTGACACAAACGGCAGTCGCTGTTTGCATCACGATAAACTGGAAGCACTTGAAGCAGCAGTGGTGAATAGCTGTGTCGAAGCAACCGAATACAATGCTACCACGTGCTGAGCGGTTTGGTCAGTTTCGGTCAAATCAGTCATGCTTTCCGAACTCCCTCTGTCCTTTGCAGCTCTGGATCATCACTAAGCACAATGTTCCTTCATGGGACCCGTGATCAGTATTGAGGCTTTGTTGAAGAAAAACATATTGTGCCTTTTGAGGCCCCGCAAATGTTCGCATTGAACCAACCACTCGTGTGTAGCTTGCATGCTTTCCCAAGAAGCAGCACCATAACTCAAAGTATGGACGAGTAGCGCTATCCAGTAGCAGCCAGGAAAGATGTTGCACTCGCCAGATGATTTAAGCAACTGCACTCCTTGTACAAGTTGCACGGTATAGACAATAGCGGCGGCAGCTGTATACACGTTTTCGCTATTTGCTTTTTTATTTTTAAAAAAGATACCGCGTAAGAGTGGTATATTCGTGTTCTCGGTGAGGTAGTCTATCGATCTAGACCAACTTGTATTTGACCTCAATGTCCCTTTAAGTGCTCAAGGTGTTCTGTAACGTGAATTGCCTGAGCTAATTGTCTATGTATAGCATACATTGATAATTTAACTTTAATGTCTATTTATATCATGATTGTATCATATGTATATCATATCATGGCCTTTCATAATTACACAATGTTGTTGCCACTGCTTCTGTCAACAATGCCTGTAACCAGTGGTAACCGTTTGCAGCCTGGTCCTTTTACCCAATTTCCAGCCATTCCGGTCTGCAGCTATTTTGCCAGTTTCAGGCACCGCAAAGAAACTGTGCAGGACATTTTTTTTTTTTTTTTTTTTCATTCTGCTTGAAACTTCTTTACCAATATTTGTGCAGCTGTGAAACCGCTGCAGAAATATTGGGTTTTGAGACCAGGGTTTTTACTACAGGTTTTGCAGAGGAAGTTTCCCTCCTGCCTGCTTTTTTTTCTGTCCTACAACGCACAGTCCTTGCTGCTTCTGCCTAGGAGCTTGTAGATGAAATGGCTTGTCCCATCTAGTCTTTACTCACACTCCATACGTGCAGACGGGCCCCGCTTTTTGGCTCGAGCCCTCAGATCACCCACCAGCTGTTGGATGAGGTTGCGGCGGTACTGCAGGTTTCCCTGCTCTTTCTCGCCATGATTCTGCAGCTGTGTGCACCTCTAAGTAAAACCTCTAGATGCCAGAGAAAAAGCTTTCACCACCATTTCGTTGCCTTTCGACAAAATGCGTAGCTCACAGAGTGATGATCCGCACGGTGCTGTCTCCACTGCCTTCGTGGTCTTCGTCACTTGGTTCTGCCGGATCACTGTTATCACTCACTGATGGAGGTATGCAGTTCTCTCCCTCACTGATGTCACCACCGCTTTCGCTAAATGCACCGCTGTAGAACTTATGCAATGAGGAAGCGGCCATGCTTCTCAGCGAACAACCGTGGAATCCAGAAGGCCCATGGTGAACATTGTGCTGCATCCAGTGCTAAAAGCAAAAAAAACATAAGAAAGTTCACTTATCCCTCGAGATGGCGCATCATGTATACGAAGTATGCGGGTGCATTGGAGTGAGAAAAGTCTCGAAATTTAACCTTGATCACCCATATCGGGCATATCCCGGCACTCAACTTGATTGATTGATTGTAGGGTTTAACGAGCCGACGCAACGGCAATGAGGCGCGCCGTAGTGGAGGGCTCCGGATTGATTTTGACCACCTGGGGATCTTTAACTTCACTGAAATCTCGAACACACAGGCGTTTTTGCTTTTCGCCTCTATCAGAAAAGCGGCCACCACAGCCGGGAATCTAACCCGCGACCTCGTGCTCAGCAGCTCGTGCTGAGCGCCGTGCTCGCACCACTGAGCCACCACAGCTGTTTTGCGTTGTCTGGGAGGCCCCGACAATGGAATACAAAAGGTTAATGCTCATGCCTGAATCTAAACCGCTTCCTTCCTCCCCAGATGGAAACACGTGATTCAAAAACCACAGTTCACAATGCAGTTTAGAACAGGAAATTGCATCTTAGTACTAGCAGCAACCGCGTAGTGGCCACTAAGCAGCCCACACCATCTATTCCGTGATCCAAAACCCGTCGTTCTCTTTCACAGGAAGAGCCAGCCGCGACCCAGGAAAATGCGGCGCCTTCCGGCGATGTTGCCATTGCAGCCAAGGTGCGCCAGGACCTGCACGAAATCAAGGTTGGGCCAAAGTTTGTGCAAGAAGACCTACAAGCCCCGGAAACCGAGCAAGGGGTTCGGCCAGCGTCCACCGAGTCTGGTGTGAAGTCCGAGGATCCATCTTCCGTCGGAGCATCCTCAGAAGGATCTCAAGATTCGCAAGCACCAGACCCTCCAACAGTCAGCCCAGTGGAGAGGAATTAGAAGCGGAGAAGAAAAGGAAGAGGAAACGGCAAGTAGAAGGTAGTGCAGAAAAGGCGGCTGTCGATGCTTCCCCTGAACAAATGTCGATGAGAGAAAAGGTGAGAAGTTGTGGAGAAGTCGGAAGCATCACCAAGCGGAGCGACTGCAACCGCTACCACTGATACAGCAGCGGCAGCAGCAAGTCTCCATCCCGGAAGCGGAAGAAAAAGCCTGGCGAAGAATTGGAGCATGTGGAGCTGTCTGACCTTGTGGGGAAGAAGATGCCCAAGAGCCCCTGGGCGCAGTTCCTGCCGAAAAAGAAGCCCAAGAGCGAAACGGATGCTGTCAGTGGGGCCGATGCGGCGAGCTCGGAGCAAGCTGTGGCAACAGAGCATGAGGAGGTCAGCTTGGACCAGGAGACGGAGAAACCGACCAGGACTCGCATGGTAGGTGCATGTTTTCAGGATTGGGTGTTACGGTTGAGGGCCAAAAAAATTTGAAAAAAACTCTCCCTCCCTCCCTCTTTCTTTTGGCATGGTGAGATGAAAGATATATACTTTCTCTGTTGACCTATTGATCACCCTCCTTTACATGCATGGTTATTTGTGTCCTATAGTATCTCTCTTACGTTAAGCATACAATGATCTCTGTGAATGGACGGACCCTTATACGTCCATTTTCTTTTTCCTTTTCCAAGAGAACGTGGTAAGAAATGGATAAGATGCCCGACTGCTAGCAGTCCTCTTGACAGTCTGCTGTTAAAAGCAGTGTCGCTTACCGCAGGGATTGTTATGGTAGGATAAATGGCACAAATCTAGTGACGCTTCTGTCTTTTTAGCAAAAGATGGCCAATCAAAATAGACTGTTGGACGTACAAGTTGCTTGTCACAAAGAGCACAGTTTTTTTTTTCTTTTTGTTCATTGATCAGCATTCATAACCAATTTGATTTGTTAGTTATGTTTTTGTGTAGCCCTCCAAATTTTCTTTTTCCGATTTATCTTAGCAGCGTGCTTGTGTTTACCAAAGGAAAGAGAAGATTGGCAATGGTGAAAGCAGTTGATGGACAGCTCTAACTCCGAACCTATCATTGTGTACGATTATAATGGACTTGGCAATGATGAGATTGGCAATGGTGGCAATGACAGCTCTAACTCTGACCTATCTTGTGTCGATTTAATTGCACTTAATGAATTCAGATAACTTAAAATCAACTTGAATGTGGAGACTGTTCCAGTTTTTGTCAGGTTGTTGTCGCAGTCCTTCGTGTATCAAGTGGCTTCTCGCGACTCGAAGTTTACTTTATTTAAGCTTCTAGATTGTCTTTGAAATCAAATAGGCAAGATTTCTTCGCAATAATCTCTTTGTTATTGTCAAAGCTGTGAGCTGATGGGCTGGTGTTTCTTTTTTTTCTTTTGTGCATCTTCCCGGGGCAGGTGACCAGCAGTGGCACATTTGTGGTGACTCCTCTAACAAAGCAGAAAAAGAAACCACGAGATGACGACGACGCCCCCTCGAAACGGCTAACTGGCAAGGAGGTAAGTACCCGTGGGAATATTGACAGAACGGGCTGCTAAGCAGAGTTAGCATCATACCAAAAGGGTTCTCAAAGTCATTCCCACTTTTGACATACCAAGTACTTACAGGTATGTTCTGAGTGACTCGGAAAAACACGCAAGTGAATGAGTGGTTGGAGAATCGAGCGAGAGCTTGAACAAGTATTTTCACTTTAACTCGCACGCGCCAAGTGTCTGTGAACGTTTGTGTTAGAACAGCCTTAATTTCAGTAATTTTTAATAGCAGCGTGCAAATATTTGGAAGCTGTTCAAATATAGAAGCGAGTAACTGCTTCCAACGCAATGGAAGCACTATCAAATATTGTCGTAGCATTTTGTGAAATATGTTTGTCGAAAATATTAAGAAATTTTTTAAAAGTGAACTTGGGTGTATTAAGGAGGCAGATGGGTCTTTGGGGCCGAAAATAGTCAAAACTCATTTCCTGAAAATGGCATTGCAGCATCCACAGCCATTTTTCTATCAGTCTGCAATTTTCCCATCATAAGG
The DNA here is from genome assembly GCA_013339765.2 of Haemaphysalis longicornis. Lineage (NCBI taxonomy): Eukaryota > Metazoa > Arthropoda > Arachnida > Ixodida > Ixodidae > Haemaphysalis > Haemaphysalis longicornis. The sequence goes on along the minus strand of JABSTR010000579.1, from coordinate 2,577 downwards.
CACCATATCTTATTGTAAATATCATTTAAAGTGCGTTCTACAGTTCACGCAGAATTCGATGGTGAAACGGCGCTTTTCTTGCAAGCAAAGCTAGCATTTCGCCCTCAGAATCTCGGCACCCAGCAGGTAACCTGCAATGTTTTTTTTTTTTTTGCTTTGATACCTAAATGTGTGAGAATACAATGTTGGGACAATTTTTTTCGAATGGAGGCTTGGAAAATTATTGGGTTCGATTGACACCACCTCTGAGCCATTTTCTGGCAGAGCGCGGAAGGAGTGAAGTTCAGTGTGTCATAAAATGACCAAAAATAGCTAAATCAAAAGTTTTTCCTGACATTGTATTCTTTAGTCATTTGTCTGCCTAGCCACTGGGTAATCACCATTCTGTATGGAGTGGTTATTTTGTAATTGTGACCCAAAATAATCATTAATTATCTAAAAAAAATGTCAACTTGCAAAAAATCTAATTGCAGATTTGAAATCAGCACAAAAAGCTCCATAATGTTGTGCAGTTTCATTACAATGGGTTCAGAAAATTAAAAAACTAGCTCTAAACCAGCCTGCCCCTTAACTGCTCGAACCTCATAATATGTTTCTTTCCAGAGTTGGCTCGTTCTGCAGTGGATGTATCAACACCTTGTTACCACAATCGACCACCACAATGCAACACTACAAACATGCACTGGCATCCTCCACTAGCAATTTTGACTTTCCCACAAAGCACCAGTGATGCGCAGCTAAAGGGGGCCTAGGAAGTGCCTGTTATCTTCTTGGCATTGGGCCTGTTTCAACCCTGTTCCCCTTTTTGCGCCCTGATAATGTGGTGTCACGAAGACTGCCTTTTTAACACACTCTAGCCTAGCTTGCTACTGACACAGTTCCCAAGCACCCCACTGTCTGATGAAATGATGCACGAAGTTGATTTTGTTCTATACCCCAGTGTCCCTTCTAATTTATATGGCATCACTAGTTAAACGTTAAGTCTGAAGAAAAAAAAACACTAATTCCGGAAAGTCCATTTTTTACGAGCGGCGTTAAAAGCTCGTCGATCTGTTACGGTGGGCGCTACTTTGTGATACTGATATCAGCTTGAACACCGAGTTGTTGAAGCGGCGAGCAGACAGCACAGCCACAATGCGACTAAACGGCCCCCGTTGTGACTGACGATTGACTTCTTTCCTCCGTGCAACTCGCGGGACGGTGCAGCGAACGGCGCCTGCTATTCAGGATATGTGTGAGATCAGCTTGCGATGTGCGTGCTACGCAGGTTCAAAACTGCAAAAAAAAAAAAAAAAAAAAAAAAGAAGTGGTGCGTGCGGTTTTGGTAACTTTTGACTCGCAATCAAAAGAAAAAGTCTGGAAGTTTAAAACATCTGGAATTTTGGTTGGTGCTATACATTGAGTCTATGAAGCGCGTGACAGTGCCATGGTATAGTCCAGATATTCAGGCAGGTTTGAAAAATACACGTCCGAAAAATCAGTCGGCAACGGTATATATATACAGTCAAACCTCGATATATCGAACACGGGTATATCGAATTATTGCCTATATCGAACACTTTCTATATCACGCGGAAAATCACATGCATTTTTAATTTTTTATTTCGAACTGGGATGGACATGAAATGGGTATATCGAACTCCGCCACCCTAGACTGCCCATACCGCTCGCGCTCTGTTGACAGGCGGCGAGCTATCCCGCAGTACCCTCGAGGATAGTAGCGGTGGCGCGATGGGCGTTCCCGACTGCTGCGCATCGGTTGCACCGAAGCAGAATTGGACGGTGCAAAAGAAGAATGCGAGCTTGAAGAAACCTGGGCCAGCTGGAGCGCTTTTAGTGCTGTGAGCCACGAAGCATGTGCATTGTTGACTTTGTTGACGGTGACGACAGCACCGGAACGACGGCGGAGTTGATGGATGTGGAGATGCTAGCGGACGTTTCTACTGAGCGCACAAACGAAGACGCTGCCGAGGTTGTACCCGCAAGCGCTGATAGTGCCCCGCTCCCGACTTCGACCGAGGCTTCAGCGGTTTTGGCCCTACCGAACCGTACTGCAGCGCTATAGAAGGCACCGGCTTGTCGCTTGTGGAATATTTGGACTACGTTGAGGAAGTCGTGTATGACACGCCAGGCTACCCTGCTGCAGTACTTTAAGCCAAAATAATAAATACTTTGAAGCACCAAGTGAATGTTTACTGCACAGTTCGCTCATTTGGTGATTTGTACCAGTTTATGATGCGTTTTTTACGTGATTTTATATATCGAATTCTGGTTATATCGAACTATTTCGCGGGCACCGCTGTTGATATATCGAGGTTTCACTGTATGGTGATTCAGAATGGGTCGTGAGGAGTTCACTGAATGGACACAGAAATGAAAGCCAGCAGTTAAGGATGCCAAGGAAGGCAAAGGGGATGGAATTCATCTGTTCCTTGCGCTGGAGTGCATTCAGTTCTTGCAATGAAAAAAAAATATATATTGGAGAAAAACATGCTCCCTGGCTGGTACCCAAAGCTCTCTGGAGTAGTCCGAGTAACGCTGTCTACCACCCCCAAGCAGGCAGGAAAAATAGGAACC
>JABSTR010000578.1:0-38650 GCA_013339765.2 Haemaphysalis longicornis | reverse complement strand
TTCGTATTTCTTGAGCATGTGTACGTGGAAGCAGGGCGTTCTTCTTAACCACGTCACCATCATAGTCGAGATCGCCAAGTTTGCCCACTATCGTGAATGGACCCTTCAGTGCAACGTGAGTTTGTTAGCCATATATAAAAAGAGGAGGACGCAATCTCCAGGTTTAAATTGTCGTGATAAACGGCCTTCCAGTCAAAGTATATCTTTTGCGTCATCTTCGCCCTTTGCAGCTCTTTTGGGCAGCTTTGCACGTCTCTTCGAGTCTGTGTCGTAGCTCGACGAGGTACGTGTAGGTGGACCTTACATCTTCCTCCGTGGCCTCACCAGTGCCTAGCTTTTTCAGGACTGTCATATGTCACCGTACAGTCGGCCATATATATCAGTTCGAAAGGCGAGAATGCGAGACTGGTTTGGGGTAGTTCTGAGTACGCAAAAAACAACAGTGTAAAGTAAGGGTCCCAGCATTTTGGTTTTTCATGCAGAGCATCTGATTCACTCGCCTTGTCCCTCCGGCGTCGTCGTCGTCAACGGCGTTGTCCGCCCCTCCCCCGTTCTTCTCGCCGCCCAAGCTGCGCTCCCCGCCGCTCACCCCCTCTCCTCTCCGATAGCGAACACTCTCTCGCGAGGGCATTGGATTGGATTCGATTGGATTGGGTGGATTGATTGGATTGATTGGCTTGGCTTGGCTTGGATGGATTTGGATTGATTATTAAAGTGGATGTGTTGGATTGTGTTGCGCCATAGCCGCCGCACGTTGCGTCATAGCCGCGACAGACGCGCTGGGGCCGCGCATGTGCAGTACTCTCTTTCCGCGGTTTCCTCCCCTTCGGGCGCGCTGCGCATATAACCGGTGTGCCGTCTCCGGCGAAGCAACATCCACGCTTGGCTGAAACACCTACAGTCCACGCCGCTTTACAAGTACGCCAACGTCGTCATCGACTGGGACCGGCTACGCAGTCCCCTCAACGTTATGCGCGCTATAAAACGCGGCCCCTTCGCTGCTCCGCCTATGCGTCGCATCTACACAGGGGTTTCCGCGAGGGGATTGGTGGGAGTTTTTCTTGGAGCATCCATCTAGGCATCGGCTTCAGAGTACCCTTGTACCTTTCTACCTGTCGATTGCTCATGGCATGATAAGGCGTCGTATGGAGGGACTTGATGGACGAGAGTGGGTTGACTTCTTGAATGAGCCCTGATGTGAAGCTTGTCCCTCGGTCTGTGACGATTTCTTTTGGAAGTCCCACTCTGGAAAAACAGTTCGAGAAACCCTTCTGCGACGTGAGCGCTGTCAATGCTGGGTAGCGCGACGGCTTCGGAGTAGCGTGTCGTAAAGCCTATGATAGTGACGATGAATGTGTTCCGTTCTCGGACGCGGGTCTGATCGGGTCAATTACATCGACTGCTACTCATCGGAATGGAGTGTCGATTGGCGGCATGCTTTGTATAGGTGCGACGCTTACTCTTCCTTTCGGTGCAGTCCTTTGGCAGATGTCAGAGGACTTGAAGAACCGCTTCACGTCGGCATGCATGCTCGGCCAGTAAAATTTGTCAAGGATCCTGTCCGTTGTTGTGCGGATGCCTTGGTGTCAGGCCATGATGCCTTTGTGTGATATCTGTAGAAACCGCGTTGCGCAACTTTGGGGCACCACCACCTGAATAAATCATCGCCCAGACGAAAGGTGATATTTCCGATTAAAGCAAACCCTTTGTCTACGATGTGTTTGTTGTGGTTGGTACACGTGGATGTGAATGTTGTCTCTCGCTTCCGAAAACAGTCTTTGAAGCTGTCATCTTGCTCCTGTTTTTCCTGAGCTGGTCTCGCGTGACCTCACTTATGGTAAAGCTACCTGAAGGCAGCCTTATTGGTTTAGGCGACAGCCACAAGCTTCTGAGCTTCCATCGCAGTATTTGAGCTGCTTGGCCTTTGAGCTGGTTGTTGATATTTTTCTGGGGTGTCTTGGCCTTATGACCGTGTTGATGCCATGTTAGTCAGGGTCGCTTGCCGGTCTGCCTCCTGGTATGGTCCGCAGTAGTAAATCATAGTGTATCCTGCATGCATTTTGCCAGAAGCATCCCTAGAAAGTAGGGCGTGTTGACCTTGAAAACGCTTCTTGAAGTTGCTGCGCAGTTTTGTCACGAATACCACACTCGAAGGTTCTGCCGTCAAACAAGAGTCTAGCACAAGATCACGGCGCAGGATTATGGTATTACTATATGAATCACGAAACACCGATATCGGCTTCCCATACATTTTCCCAGTCACCACAGGTAGGTTTTGAACTAAGAACTTGATTTTTGAATCGCTCGTTTTGGTTGGCTCTCAACCGTGCTCTTTTCTAGTGGTTGGGGGTCCTCTTCTGTAGACGTCAGCGCTTTGCTACGGTGCAAGCCGAAACCTGTTTGCGTCACCGTCCTTGCCTCAACAGTTCTCAAGGTTTTCTGCACTTGCCGCAGCTACCATGCCTGCCATGCGACAGTCACTAACGCGGTGGCCTAGTTTGGCGCAAATAGAGCAACCTTGGGTCTTTATTTTTGGGCCTGATTTGTACTCTGGACCCCTATCGGTTCGTCTCGGGACTTCCCCAGTTTTTGATGGCCTGTGCATCCATGAAGTGGCCGCAAGCTTCTGCCACCCCTCTAGTTGTCTTGCAGTTTCTTTTCTTGATAAAGACTGCTAGTTGCGTCGGCAGCACTTCATGAATTCTTCTACAATCATGTTGTCCCGTAGTTCGTCGAAAGTTTTCGCGACGCCGGACGTCTCTAGCCACCTGTCACAATAGCCAGCAAGGCGGGAAACGAATTGTACGCCGGTTTCCCACCGCTTCGGCTTTCGCGTGCCTGAACGTTTCGTTGTACCCCTGCGAAGTGAAGCGAATCGTTGAAGCAGGGCGAACTTCACTTTTTTGTAAAGCTCGCCCTGTGTTTGTCTAGGGTTATTCTCTATATCACTGCCAGCACTTCACCCGCGAGGCACATGCTCAGAGCTACTGCCCATTCACTTTCAGGCCACTTCTGCAAAAGCGCGATTCTTTCGAACCTGACAAGAAGGCATCGAGATCGTCTCTCCTGTCATCAAACGGCGGCATAAGCTTGTGAGGACTGATCGCCGTTGCGTGTCCTGAGACTACGGGTTCAGTGTTGTCAACGTTCCGTAAATTTCACTACACGGTAATGTGGGCCGGAAATCCGTGCTGCCGACTGACACCCTTTGGAACGGACCGCCCTGTGCACCACCCTGATTCGAGTCCCAGATTCAACTTTCCCCGGCTGTTTCTGGCTTGTGTGCTACGAGAATGCTCTAAATATCTAACACACCGTTTGGATTTCAATGCGGGGATTTGGTGGCGGGATACACTTGCGCAATATTTTGCGTACATCTGCGAGGCCTCGGCCAGTAGACAAGAAGGAGAAGCCATCCAGACCTGTGCATTGTATTATCGGATTAGCAAAGAGGCATTACCTTGCCTTCCCGAGCCAGCATGTTCGTTACTGTCGAGGGCGGGCGATCACCGGTCAGCGGGAGTATTGCTGAACAAAACGTTCCACTGCTGCACGACCGGGAGGTCTACGCAGCCCGGACCCTAGTCAACGTCCGTAACCGACGAACGAAATAGTCACTAACTGTAGCACGGAAGACCAGCTTACCAGAAGATGAGACACAGCATGACCAGCAGTCGCATACCTTGAAGCAGTAAGTGCCCAGAACATGCCACACAGCCCAGAAGTCTTGTCCGCTCAGAATTATTGGAGAGGGTTTATAAAATTGACATAAACAGTCGCGTATGGTGTCACAACAGAAACAGCTTCGCAGACTAATCTACTCGTTCAGGGACTGCTTTACTGTTATGCGTTTATGCCTGGCATAATGACCCACAGGGACGAGCTACACTCTACCAAACATCCTTGCAGAGTTTCCAAGAACAACGAGATGTTATTCATTGCCAAGTGGAAGCATTCTCCGAGGCTTCGTCATCTAGCCGGCGACAATTCCATTGGCTTCTCCGGTCGTCTATCTGAGAATAAACACCGCACTCTGCGTTATGGCGCCGGCTACCGGGAGGTCAACATAGTGGAAAAACGTCTATCTATTGCCACATATCTATACGTCGTTGGATCGGTTCGCCATGCTGGCTGATTTTTCCCATTTATTGATTTACACAGCGGTTATTGGCAAATTGAGGTGAATGAATCAGACCGCCAATAAACAGCTTTGGTAGTTTCTGTTAGGGTATAAAATATCATCCCGTTTGGATTGCTCAGCCCTCGCATCCTTCTAACGAATCATGGGCGCTCTTCTACCTGGGCTACAGTGGCAGACGTGCCTTGTAAAATTTAATGCCGGGGTGGTATTTTTAAAAACTGTTGAAGAACACCTAGTGCGTCAATGTGCATTTCATGAAGATATCTGCTCCGCCCAAATGTCATTGAAGCTTGGCAAATGCTACATTGGGAAGGAAGAGCTAATATTTTCCGACCTTAGTGGTCAGCTTTCACGGTGTTAGCCCGGCACCGACAACTGGGTGCGGTCGCCCCTTTTCCAGCGCCGTACAATAAAAAGCGCCGAACGCTGCGTTCTCGCCCTATGAGCATACTATCGTTGCGTTGTGGAAAACGTTTGCAAAGTAGCGGAGCCGGTACCTCTCCCAAAAGGATGTTGTACAGTTGTCATCATCATCATCATCATCACCAGCCTATCTACGCCCACTGCAGGGCAAATGCCTCTCCCATTATTCTCTAATTACCTCGGTCCTGTGCCAACTGTGACCAATTTATCCCCGCAAACTTCTTGACCTCATCTGCCCATCTAACTTTCTGCCGCCCCCTGCAGCGCTTGCCTTCTCTAGGGATCCACTCTGTTACCCTTAATGACCAGCGGTTATCTTGCCTTCGCATTACATGCCCTGCCCACGCCCATTTCTTCTTCTTAATTTCTACTAATATGTCTTTAACACCAGTTTGCTCCTGACCCACTCCGTTCTCTTCTTGTCCCTTAATGTTACACCTATCATTTTCCGCTCCATTGCCCGCTCAGTCGTTCGTTCTCAATTTAGGTTGAACCCTCTTAGTGAGCCTCCACGTTTATGCCCCGTAGGTGAGTACCGGTAAGATGCAGCTGTCATACACTTTCTTCTTCAGCGACAATGGAAGGCTGCTATTCATTATCGCAGAATGTCTGCCATATGCACCCCACCCCATTCTGATCCTTCTAATTATCTCTGCCTCATGGTTGGGATCTGGGGTCACAACTTGGCCTAAGTAGATATATTCGCTTACCACTTCCACTGCCTCGCCACCTATCTCAAACTGCTGTGCTGTCCCGAGGTTATTGATCATTACTTTAGTTTTCTGCATATTTATTCAGGCCCACGGTTCTACTCTGTTCGCCCAGGGCGGAAAGCATTCTTTGCGTTCAACTGTGCAGTCTGCACAGTTGTATTGGTGCCCAAAAGATGCTGCAGACTTCCACAAATTCAAAAGTCGCTTGCAGAGACCATATATACTCGGCCATTTTGACGAGGACGCTGACACTGAACCGCATACGGGGGCGAGCAACAGCAGATTGGGTAAACGTTTTTTAAGTGATAAGATCGTGTGCAGCGGCGGGTCATAGGTTACACCAGCCATGCAATGCCACACGCCGAAGCAACTACTCCCCCACAGAAGAATGCAGGGATGTTGTGCGAGACGCCATTAACATTTACTATATCGTATAGGCGACATTTCCTGGTGGCTACTGAATTACCAAATTTGATTGTGTCTATATAGGCGACATTTCCTAGTGGCTACTGAATATCACTCTCTATGCTGGTCGGCAACCAAAAAGACCCATCTGGACAACTAGCCCGCTGGAGTCCCAGGGCACAGGAGTTTGATGATAGTGTCGTTTAAAATCTGGCCGTAAGCACAGCGACGCAGACTTCCTCTTCCGCGACCGATTGATTAAATTTCTTCCTTTAAAGGCAATGACTCAGCTTTCTTGGAGTCATAACTCCTTCTGACCCGTTCAAGATAGAGGAAATGATCAGGAGCTTTACCTTGTGATTGATATCTTGTAGGATGTGCCGCGGAAGCTACCGCGAGTGACGGCCCAGAGCCCTAGACAGAGCGACCTATGCTTCGTTATTCCATGTGCTCGAAACTCTTATCCTAAAATTATAATGCGCCGCGTGCCCCTGCCGGCTTTCCCCTTTCTTCATTTGCAACATCTTCCCTCGGGCACAAGAATGTCAGTCGGCGAGTTTCAAAAACGTGCAGTTTTTACACAGGAAGATTGCACATGAAACTTCTCATGTGGCAGTGACACTTGGCCCAACCTCCCCATTGAAATAACATGGCCTTGTCGCCCGGGATCACGATCGCGAGGGCATCCAAACCACAGTCGGTGTTTGACGTCTGCCTTCCTTCGCTTGGGATGTAGTCAACAGTTTGTAAACCTTCCGGTTACAGGCCAGACGTATGAGGTTTTCCTGCAGCCTCCCGAAGCCTCACGTTTCGGCTTCGCAGACACAAATGGCTGTGCGCGCTGTTGGTTGACCTCGGTTTGCTTTGAGAAAACGGCTGATGCGCTCTACACGCTGTGCCTGTTGGTCTCTTCGCTGGCGCTGCCTCAAACTACGTTTCTCGCGTTTCTCCACATGCGCACTTTTACGATTGGCTGAACACGCGTTGGGCGTACGGTTTGTCTTCGTCTGCCCTTTGCTGGACTTCCAGAACTGACCTGTCTCGTGCATGCCTTTACGGTGCCTGCTTTCGATACCGCGCTCGAGTTCGACGTCGTATCCTCAGGTGCATATTCGTTCGGGGCCATTTCGGGGATAGATTTTTCTTGCGTCCATGTGTGGATTTATAATGTGTATCTTCTGGGCAGGTTCTTGCTTCGGTGTCTGCTCGCTGGAGCTATACGTTCCTTCCGCCCCTTTCTCCATTATCACGTCTTCAACTACTTTTTGTTTGGTGCTGAATCGCTTACAAGTGCTCGGGTAGGCATTAGGCGACTGGGGTTCAAGCGATGAACTGGAACAGCAGTTCCGCCAGCGCCACACAGTGCGTGGGCCAAATTCTAAATGCAGTCGTGTGCAACCCCAGAGGACCATGGCGCTAGTAAACCTACCGAGCCGTAGATCCCAGTGTTCCTTGAATAGTCCAACCTAAGAGGTGTTCTGCAGCTTTGAGATCTGCATTGATTCGGCCTATTTTGCTTGTGGCCACCTTCAGTAGGCGTCCGATCCAACAAGAATGCTGATCTTTTCTGCTTTCAATGTCCAAGCTGGAAGGCGTCAGCGATGTCTTGCCGCCTTTCAGCCCGGATGGTTGTAGACACGCTGTCTAGCTGCGGACTGGTCACGGAGCAAATCTCAGGGGCCTCCAAGGCTTCCGAAGTGACCCGATCTCCACGAACCTGTCCACATAGCGTCCCCTCTACTCGCCGGCAGCGTAATATCCTTCTGAGCCTTTGTCCCTGTCGAACGGTACCAACGTTAGCTCTTCTGTGTCGAGAAGAGTGCATTTAAGGGCTTAGGACAGATCCTGACGAACGAACGTCCGCTGGCTTCCGGTATCCAGAAGTACTCGCACTAAACGTCGCCGAGCACCCTCTGCCCAGGCTTGAGCCGTCGGCAGTAGTACTGACGTTGCTCCGGAGTGCCCGCTCGAAGCCGTCACCACAGTTGGCAGTGCCCCTTGTCCAGCTTGTACCTGCGGCGTTGATCTGGGCGTGGTGTGGTCAGCCGGCGGAGCACGTCACACAGCACGGTGAGGTGACGCCCGTTGCAGGTACTGCATGTCAGGTTGCGGGAAGCTCTGCACTGACGAGCCACATGTTTGTTTGCCGCATCGCAAAAAGCAGCCAGCGTTGCGCAACCGTGTCCTCTTCTCGGCCGCCGACATGTTGACCCGACAGTCCACCACCTTGTGACCGTGGCTGTCACATAAGGGACAGGCCGGTGTGGCTGAGGACTCGGTCTCCGCGGTGAATGCCAACGCTGAGGAAACAGGTGTCTCCGATTGTCCTGGGGGGTTCAAGTCGGCGTTCTGGACGGACCGACGAGATGCGGTTGATAGAAGCTGCCCTTGCTTCCCTTCCTCGCGAATCTCAATTTGGATCCTCAAGAATTACAGTAGTTTCTTCACCTGGCAACCTTGTCCTTGACTCATCGCGGATTCCGCCGCGGATCCAGTAGTCGACCCTTGGCCCAATTCCTTAGCCCTCTGCCGGTACATCAAGGTTATGTCATCGGGCAGGCATCGTAGGAGCACACGGTTGACAACTACAGCATACTGCTCTTGCGGAACTCACAGGGCTTCCAGGGCACTGACGCGGAAATGTACCTTGTCATACAACTCGCGGAGCCTGTCAATATCCGTCGAGCTACGTATCGGTGTGAATGCCAGCAGTTGATCGATATGCTCGTTAATGAGCAACTCTGGACGGCCAAAGCGTTGAACGAGGGCGCTCACCGCAACGTCGTAGTTTGCTTCCGAGAGTCGGATACCCTCGATGGCTCGCCTGGCGTCGCCGATCAAGTACGTCAGCAGGTACTTGAATTTCTCGATTTTTGTCAGCTCGACGTTGTCATGAATGGTCACGCTGTAGTGATTCCAAAAAGCTTGCCACTCGTGCAGAATTCCCGAAAATGCTGGAATCTGAAGTTTCGGAAGGGCGACTGTCCGATGCCGTGACGCAGGCGCGATGCGTGATGACGTACCCGTTGGATCATGGGCTGAAGCAGCTGCTGTCCCGCTTTCGCTGGCTACGGGAGCGTTCGGCTGGGCATTTCTCAGAAGAAACCGTGCCCGAGAGACGGCGTACGAAAGTTGCGGTTGTACTCTGCCGCTTCCTCGAGCTCTTGCTCCAGCGCGTCATCATCCGTTGCCTCGGCGATCTTATCGTTGAGTGCCTTGAGCTCAGTGTTTGCTGCACGATGTAGTCGACGTGGGAGCTAAGGGTCGCCGCATCGGGAGAGGGCTGCTGCAGCAGGTCATTCAGTTGGTTGAGAGCTCGCGTGACGCCGCTCCTGACGACGCCACGAGTCTTCCGAAGGCGGTCGATCGACGAAGCCATGCGGGTGATGCTCCGAAGGGCGATTTCCGGGTTTCGGCACCAAAGATGTCGCGGAAGCTACCGCGAGTCACGGCCCAGAGCCCTAGACGGAGCGACCCGTGCTTCTTTATTCCATGTTCTCGAAGTACTTATCCTAATGATGGTAATGCTCCGCGTGCCCCTGAAGGCTTTCCCCTATTCTTCATTTGCAACAGGATGCACCAGTACCTCATTTTGTGTGTTCGAAAACGTCCTGTATAACAAAAGTTTGTTGCCACTGAAACAAGATTTCTGCTTATTTCACCGAAAGCCCGGCATGAAGAAATTCTACATGTCTGTCGTGATGAATCATATTCCGCCGTGTAGCTGTGCCCGTACCTTCGCCCACAAACAAGTTCTGTTTAACTAGCCGACGCTTGCCGTTTAAGTGAAACAAACGTGCAAACATAACGCAACAGGCAGTGGCAAAAAAGCCTCCCGGAAAGCCCGGTCCTTTACTAAAACCGATTAAACCCTCCAAGTATGCCATTTCAGCAGGTCGGTGTAGACCATCTGTGCCTTTTCCTTTATGATCCGCTGGCAACAGACGGATCGTGGTGGTTACGCACTACTAACGGCTTACTGTGAAACCTTGCAGAAAAGCTGCGGAAGTCGCCAAGTTCTTTATCGACAAACAATTAACTTCATCACGGTCGCTGAATGTACCTATCGCCGACAGCGTTGGCGAGTTCATCGCGAAAATTCAATCAAGAAGCTCTAAACCTCCGATGCACCAGCCACAAGAGGACAACAGCCTACCATTCGCAAGGAAACTAAACTACGATGCGACTTCTGGCCATTGTCTACATGCTGTCCATGTATTTGATGTTGACAGTGGAACTGTGATTAGATATTTCCATACTTAACCTTCGCTTACAATACCACTGAGCAGAAAGCCACACGGTTCACCCATTTCGCTTGATTGATGTTCGAAACGTCCTGACTTAGTTGGACTCCATACTTTTGCTCGAGGAGTGCTCAGCCGCCATACACATGCTGAAGAAATCGCAGAGCTTGTATAAAGGCGCCCGGCAACTTGCACGCTACCGCATTCGATATCAGCAGGCAAGCAATGCGCGGCAGTATAATGCGGGACACAAGAAAGTTAGATACAGACCCGGAGAACTCCTCTCAGTGTACAGACCTGTTCGGCAGAGAGGTCACATCGAAAACAATTGCGCCCATTTCCCGCGAGGGGAACCCTGTGTAGATGCGACGTATCGTGGGGTTCACTTGGTGTTTCCGTTGGATTGATTCTGAACTGAAAGTGGTATGCTTGGGGCTTCGCTATCGCAACGACCTTTACTCCATCATTGTTGCTGTAAGTGGGATGTTCTGCTGTCTTTTATTGCTTTTATTGCAAGTGTTAATCATTGCCCCATCATGCGTTGTATCATTAGCTATTTGACGTAGTTTGAATGGATCAAGGATATAAGGCGCGTTTGTGGCATTTGATTCTGTCTCGATTTTGTGGCGCAGTGGGAAGAGCACCATGTACCTCGCGTTCCGCCCACAGGGTCGCGGGATCGAAACCGGGCGCCGCTAATTATTATTTTTTTTGTAGTGTAGGGGGAGGGGTGTGGACGAGAGAGGGGCATCGGGGAGGAGAGGGGGTGAGCGGCAGAGAGCGCAGCTCGCGCGGCGAGGAGAATGGGGGAGGGGCGGACGGCAAAAACGCCGACGCTGCATGACAAGGCGAGTGAATGAGATGCAGTCGCATCTAAAAATGTCTTCGCATTGTAATCATTCTGACATCAGTAAACTTCTTCATCTCCTACGCGCTGGAGCAAGTAAGAGTCAGTTTTATTTGGGATTAAACTCAGATATGACGCCTTAACAAGTGTTCATACTTCTGAGTTACTCTGATTTTGAAATTAATCATCAAGGTCTGCTATTATTGTGTCTGTTTTATTGTGCTGGGTAATGATTTCCCCAAAGAATTTACCAGAGCTCAGTTTTCTTGCGTTACAGTTTTTGTCCACCACACTCTCGATAAATTTAGCGACGGCAGAAACTAACCTTCAGGTAACAGGGTTACACAATTCTGTCGTGTCGGTCATGACAAACGAGTAAATCGTTGGATTTCTCAAATGCTAGCTCAGGTACTGGCTAAAAGGTCACTTCAGAACGGCCTTGTTTGGGGGACTGGATGGAGAAACCTCTGGAACCGTAAGGCGTATAAAAAGCAGGCAACAGGAGTAACTTCTTCACTAAATTTACCCAGACGATCAGGAAGGTCACGGAGCTCCCTGCCTGGCCGACAGATACGGTGCCCATCGGCCGGAGCTTCACCAGGGCTCCGATGGCCCCCGTAAGAGTCTTATATCTTTCACCTTAAAATGCATTGCTCAAGTTAATCACCATGAGTTCGGGATTCGCAGTATCACCCCTATTGTCACCTTTTACGCACAACCTGCCGCAAGCGGGTAGTACAGAGCCCGTGGTTCTGAATTGTTGTTCCTGCTGCGTGAGGCCGTCGAGCGCCAGATCGTTCTAGCCAGTTCCGTTTTGTCTGCTTGAGTTGTAGCACAGCGATCTTAGATGTTCGGAATTACCGAGGAACGCTCAGCACTTCGAAAGCGCGGCTTGTCACTTCACCAATACCACCAAAACTCAAACCCGGACGCAGCGCGGCGTTTCATAAATGTTTGTGGTGTTTATTGTGCGTGGTAGCTGCCAATGTTATGGCAAACAGCTATATTGTCAACCATTTCTAACCTTTTCTTTACTTTTCTCTATTCTATTCTCTCCACGAAATTCTCAGTGCCGCACTAATTGACGGCCACTAATGCCTGAAGCCGTTTTCGACGATTCATCCATCAAAGATTGTTTTCAGTCGTTCGTTTTAAAGCATGCTGATGAAACGTTCTTAGACACTAATCATAGACGATAGTCTTTCTGGCCCTTTTTAAATGCGAAAATTTTCATGTATGTCTGTACATTTTTATGTGTATGTATGTATGTATGTATGTGTATGTATGTATGTATGTATGTATGTATGTATGTATGTATGTATGTATGTATGTATGTATGTGTGTATGTATGTATGTATGTAAAGAGAAGAAAAACTTCGAACAAGGTAAAAGCACGATTGTGGCCTACGTTTCAGCCAAGAGAACCTGCTTTTCTCTTTGCTGAAACGTAGGCCACAATCGTGCTTTTACCTTGTTCGAAGTTTTTCTTCTCTTGTGTTCTCTACCATCTTCAAAGTTCTACTACTCCCTGTATATATATATATGTATGTATGTATGATGTATGTATGTTTGTATGTTTATGTATGTTTGTATGTATGATGTATGTATGTATGTATGTATGTATGTATGTATGTATGTATGTATGTGTATATGTATGTATGTAGTATGTATGTATGTATGTATGTATGCATGTATGTATGTATGTAGTATGATGTATGTATGTATGTATGTATGTGGTTGTATGTATGTATGCATTGTATTTGGGGCCCTTGATTCGATTGATTGTCGGGTTTAACGCGACACGTATACGCAGGCGATGAGTCGCGCAGTAGTGGAGGGCTCCGGATTAATTTTGACCACATGGGAATTTTTAACGTGTGCCGAAATCTCGTACGCACAGGCGTTTTTGCTTTTCGCCTCCATCAAAAAAGCGCCCGCCGCTGCCGGAATCGAACCCCCCTCCTCGCACTTAGCCGCAGAATGCCTTAGCCAATGATCACCGGCGGGTGGGGCCCTTGATTCAGCCACGAGGCCAAAATAGAAATGTTATTCACCGAAACGCGCATATATCGGCAAAACATCAATAAAAGCAATCAAAACCTTCATCAAGAGTGGTCTTTTGATTGAATTAAATGTAATTTTGTGGTTGCTTTGAAACGCAACTTTGATTTTGCACAACACTTGCAACATAGTAGTTCGAAGTGCGTAGGATACTACGAGTAACAACGAGGAGAACGGTGACGAGACGCCCAGGTGCTACTCTCAAGTGCTCATAGTTGATAGTAGTGCCTGTCTCGTTGCGTCGCCGTCCCGATCTTCGTTGCGCGAAACCTCCCGTTCAATGTGAACCAATTAGCTGAACAACCGGGTGTTATTTCCGCAATTCGAAGCAGTCAACCAGTTCCGTACGTTGCTTAGTCCAACCAGAACGAAATCAACTCGCTCGCAACCTGAACCATTGCAGGACCACAGCATGCGGGCGCGCACACGCGTATGTGTATATGCATGTGTAAGTATGCGTGCGAGCATGCGTGCATGCGCGACAAGTTAGATTGAAGTTACTTGAGAAGTAAGATTGAAGCTACTTGATGCCGAATCGTACGTCGTATCCATTCCTCATATGAGCGAGTCACAATGGTGGTGTTCACCACGATTAAGAAAAATTTGTGTCGTCAGCGAAAGCTGGGCGGCACAGGGTTTACATTTTCGGCTACCGCTATTTTCTAAAAAGGGTCCAACGTCACACCCAATGTTGGCGCACTCTTCCATTGAAAACGTTTTTTTTTGTAAAATACAATATGCGCGCGAACATTGCAATCGAAAAGCAGGCATTGATCTATTCGTCGGCATGTAAACATCGTAAAAACGAAACTCAACTTTCCGGTTCTCTGGCTGCCACAACAAAACATCTATAATTCAAACACTATAATTGGACGGCACACCTGAAGAACACTTATAGATACAAAGGTACATATCACAATGAGAACAAAATTCTGAATGAACATGAATGTGAGATTACAAGAAGTAGCGCCAAGAGTAATAAGAATCATGCTTTGCGTTGGGAGGGAAGGTATGACAACTTTTTATGGTCAGAAATGGCACACGTATGTTATAAAATTATAAAAAACGGAGCATCTTTTTAAGAGGTATAAGATGTGTTCGGCTACAGTGACAAAAATTTTTTTCCTGAGAACGAGCAACACACGGCTACAGAAAATCAGAAATAGTATTTTGTTCTCTGATTTTTTCACAATACTAAATTCTAAAAAAAATTGCCTATGCAGGCGTTTAACAAAGTGCTGGGTTTTGTATGTGCTGTTTTGACGCTTTGCTTCGATTTGACGCTTTGTGTTGTTTTGACGCTTGATTTGTCGTGGTGTTCTTTCATAGCCGTGCGCCTCGTTGTCCTTTTGTCGCGTGCTCTTTTAACGCCGCGCTGTTATGTCAGTGCTCTTCTGTCGGGTGCTGTTTTTTTCACGTGCTCTTTTGACGCCGCGGCGACAAATTTAAACAGGCACTTTCGTACATCCAGTAACAATGCGTTTATTATTCCCGACGCGGCACGCAGCCGAATGAAAATTTTATAATGAGCTAGGTGCGCTCCGCCATATCATTGTCGAAGTGCAAAGAAAAACCGACCTCCACCTCTTCCTCTCTCTATTTTCCTGAGCAGTGGGAGATACTGTTAAGCCGAGGACCCCTGGAAGACGAGGCAGTTTTTGTAACCCTGGATATGAAGGCGCGTTCGACAAATGGCTTCCTGGAGCTCACTTCCCTAAAGCGAAGGTTGTCGTTTTGAAGAGACGGGGTGTTGGCATGCTAGTGCATGTATTCTTCGGTTTGTGAATACAAAGGAAGGGCGGGTGACGGAGAAACTCACACGGGGCGTCGCAGGACGAGCACCTGCACCTGTTGCAAACCGAGACGCAAAACGACGCTCAAAATGACGGGTGTCAGTGCGAGCCGTCTTGCGCGTCGATTTGCCCCGGTGCAGGCGCTCCTAATAGCTCGCCCGTGTTTTTCTTCGTTTCCGCCCTTCCGTGCTACTCTCGAAACGAGGAATGTGTTGCATTTTCAGGCCAGTGTGACGTCGTTTCAAAGTAAGTAACGCTTGTTGCATGTTTTAGTGAATTCGGCCCTGGGATTGATATGCCACCCACCCTTTAAGCTCAATAAAATTTTCTTTCTCTCTAGCTCTCGGTTTCACTGAAACCATGAAAAAGTCGTCTGGAATCATTTGGCGCTGGACAGCCGATACACTCCTTCAACGTCATCGGGCAAAGTATCACCGTTTATCTGTTGCGCCGTGAGGGTCTGGAGCTAGAAAGTATGATTGGGTAACTTGACACATTATACCTAGAAAGAGCGCTGAAATAGATTACTTAGTGCATTGTTTGGGCAATGTTTAGGCCCTGTTCAGTGTTGTGTCCCATTTTTAGCGCTTATTTGAATTGTAATGAGACTGTAACCTTGTTGGCACCTTTGTGGTTCATTTAAATCTTCCTACTAGCATTGTCAATATGAAAATTGTCCACACATTTCTTAATATCCGATATTATTAGGTAATAACAGCTGACACGAGAAAGTTGCGTTTGCGAAATGGAAATAAAGAAGCGGTTGGTCGTGCCTGCAAACTGAAATACGAAACACTATGTAATAAATATTTATCATCGGCATTTTATATATTTATGGGAGGTTATTTTGCAATGAAGCAGTCGAAAATGGCCGGCCACCCGCTGTCTCCTTTCAAAAGCGGTGTCAAACAAAAATTATTGCTTTGCAAGACCCAGCCCTAATTAGTCGATTTGTGCGATTCAGCGATCGTTATTGCAGCACAAATAAATGAGAAGCTGTCGTGAAATGAATAAGTAAATGACATATTTAAAGCAAAATACAGATAGAGGCATTAGAGCTTTAGCACATGTAAAATAGAAACTAGTTGGACCTTTAAGGTAAATATACATAGTTCTAGGAAAGGCATATCTGAGTATTTGTCGCTGTAATATCTCCTTCCACATAAGCTGAAGCGAATGCAGATTACATAAACACAGAAAACGTCGCGCTTCCGAAAAAACTGCAAAACAAGGACAAAATCGAGCCATTAGGCAGTGAAACAATATTACCGAAGCATGACCACGAAATAGCAAAAGCTGTACACCTCGCTCTGAGGGTACAGCGCTTGGGTATGTTACGAAAAGTATGTAAAAGGAGTCGTACTTTTCTATAGCAGTTCACTTCTGTCCGTTTTTGCGCCGGTGGACTGGCTTTGGAAAACGTAAACCTGAAAATCCAAGCGATAACTGTTTTCACGAATATCTCGTTTGCTGTGCATTCAGCATTCTATGCCTAATAAGAAAGAAGGAATACGTACATAACGGTCACGGTAATAGCGAGCGTATAGCGACTGACGTGCCTATACAATGGCATACTAGGTTTTTCGAAAAAGGCTCCTTTGAAATGAAGAAATGGCACTTCGCACGCCAGCTTTAAAGATTTATACATACCCGGCTCGGACATCTTGCCGCACAATGATGTTGCTTGAACCCATTTCTAGCT
This sequence comes from Haemaphysalis longicornis, assembly GCA_013339765.2. Lineage (NCBI taxonomy): Eukaryota > Metazoa > Arthropoda > Arachnida > Ixodida > Ixodidae > Haemaphysalis > Haemaphysalis longicornis. Next base: position 22,321 of record JABSTR010000578.1, on the reverse strand, counting down.
GCGTTACTTACCGTTGACATTTAAAGGTTACTGGCCGTCTCCTTTTGTAATGAAAATGGGACGGTAGTAGTTTTTGTATTGAATGACGGACAAATCTGTCTCTGACGGAAACTTGACAAAGAAGTGACAGCAATATTTTAAAGTTCCGACCAAGGCCCCAAAAAAAGGCTGGTAAGAAATTAAAAAAACCATCTAGACACCCGCATTAAAGGCGCCTTCGTGTGTATTACTATCGTCATCTTGATCATCAGCATCATCATCAGCTATCTACACTAACTGCAGTGCAAAGGACTCTCCCATTGATCTCTAATTGGTCCCGCTCCTGTGCTAAGCGCAACCAATTTATTTCCGCTAACTTCTTAATCTCATCTGCCCTCCTAACTCTCTGGCGCCCCTTGCCACGCTTGCCTTCTTTAGGAATTCCACTCTGTTTGCCACTTTGCCTTCGCAATACATGTCCTGACCACACCCATTTCTTCTATTTTTCTACTAATATGCCATTATTTCGCATTTGTTCTCTGACCCACACCGCTCCCTTGTTGTCCCTTAATGTTACACCTATCTACTTAAGTTTTATTTGTCTCTGGGTCGTACTCAATTTAAGTGAACCCTGTTGGTGAGCCTCCAAGTTCCTGCCCCGTAGGTGAGTACCGGTAAGATGCAGCTGTCATACACTTTCTTCTTCAGGGGACAGTGGTAGGATGCCATTCATTATTAAAAGAATGCCTGCCGAATGCACTCCGGTGATTGATTGTAGTGTTTAACGCGCCTACGCAACGCAAGCGATGAGGCTGCCGTAATGGAGGGCTACGGATTAATTTGACCACCTGGGGATCTTTAACAAGAGCCGAAATCTCATACACAACGCGCGCTTTTGCTTTTCGACTCTATCAGAAAGGCGGCCACCGTGCCGGTAATCGAACACCGCTTCCCCTATGCTGTGCAGCAGAAACGAATGCACTCTCCCCATTCTTATCCTTCTAATTATCTCTGCCTCGCGGTTAGGATTCGGGGTCACATCTTGGCTTAAGTCGATGTATTATTTCCACTTGGACTGCCTTACCAGCCATCTAAAAACCGCTGCGCTCTCCCGAGATTATAGCGCAGTATTTTTGTTTTCTTTATGTTTATTTTCAGGCGCATGGTGCTACTATGCTTGTAAAGGGCGGTAAGCATGCTTAGAATTCGTCTCCCGAGTTACTTAGAAAGGCAACGTCAGCAGCAAAGGTGAAGTTACAGAGGTGTTTCCTTCATTAATCCTTACGTCCTGAATACCTTACGTTCTGAATACCTCTTGTAAACATGCTGTGAGTGCAAAGATGTGCACCTTGTATGAGGTCCTTCCCTACACGTATTTTACTGCTCTCCTGTTCTAGGTTGATGGTATCTGTGGACCCATTGAAGATATCCTCAAGTATTCTTACGTAATGCTCGTCAACACCCTGATTCCGCAATGCCTGAAGGACTGCTGAGGTTTCGACCGAGTGAAATCCTTTCTGGTGAAGGGTATATATAGCGGTTGAGTATACTCCGCGCAGTTATCCACCCCCGAATGTTCGTGTGAATATGGTCCATTGTGTAAGAGCCTTTACGAAATCCTACTTGTTATTAGGTTGACATAAATGTACGTGGCCGAAATTCTGTAAGCGGTTACATTAGTAAGATTCTTGCAGACTAGTTAAAGTAAGCTGATTGTCGTGTATTTTTCTAGTCCTTCATGTCACCTTTCTTGTGAATAAGAGATGATGTTCGCATCTCTTCCAAGATTCTGGTATACTCGCGATCATTAGGCATTACGTATACAGGTTCGCCATTTTTCCAGTATAATTTACCCGCCATTCTTCAAGAGGTCTGGCTGTCATCTGATCCTCACCGGGTTCGTTGCCCCCTTGCTTTTCTTTCAAAGCCTTCTTTACTTCTTCTGCTGTTACTGGTGGGATGTCTATCTCCTCGGGACTACGTACTCGTTCGGTATTATCCTGGATGTCGCGGCTTATAGACACTGTAGAGAACTGCTGCGCTACTGTAGCGATATTATGTTTTATTGTTTTTTGTATTATTTTTATTTATTATTAGTTTTAATATTTATTTTATGCATGTGTCCACAACTAGCATCAATACCATCTTCATCATTCGGCTCAGGTACAATGCAAGAACAACGCCTGTATCATTGACCTCCAACCGACCCTGTCCTGCACTGCTGAAGGCACAGTTTACTCCCGATGTTCCGTGTTTCATCCTTGCATCGTGTTATTGGCCTTCCCCTTATTCTAGACATATCTCTATTTTATCCGTTCTGTTACCCTAATTGTCCATCGGTTGTCGGTTGCTCTCACCGCATGGCCAGCCCAAGTCCATTTCTTTTTTTTTTTAATTGAGCTAGGATATCGTCCACTGTTGTTGGCTCTCTGATTCAGGTAGCTCGATTCTTGACCCAGAGTGCTATTCCTAACTTCATTCGTTCTATGGCTCTTTGAGCCAATCTAAGTTTACTTTGTAGTTGTTTAGTAAGAGGCCACGTTTCAGCTCCGTATTTCATTACCGACGGTATGCACTGGTTGTAGATTTTTTGTTTGACTACAGAGGTAGCTTACTTTTCCTTATTCGGAAGTGCTTCCCGAATGCTCCCCAGCTGATACCTATTCTGCGCTAGATTTCTCTCTCGTAGTTGGGGTCAGCTGGAACCATCTGTCAGAGGTAGTTATATTCTGTTACTTCTAGCGCTTCGTTTCCTAAGCTGAAGAAGACGTTCTTGGCAAGCTTATTTCACATTACTTTAGATTTCTTTGTTTTTGTTGATAGCCCCATGGCCGTGCATTCTGATTGTAGTTCCCCAAACATTCTTTGCATGTGTTCTGCAATCTCCCTCAGCAAGACTATATCATCGGTAATCCTCAAATGGCGCAAGCATACCGCGTTTATTCGGAATCTTATTTTTCCCAGTCGCGTTTTTGAAATACCCCCTCCAGACATGTTGTGAATTGTTTTGGATAGGTGGTATCTTCTGTCTTACAACTTTCGGATCGGAAATTTATCGCTTTGTTTGTGGAGGGATATCCTGCCCGTGCATTCCTTAGATGTTTTCTAGAAATTGTATTTAGGTTTTCTATATTCCGTGGTCCTTTATTGCTTCTAAAGCGGCTGCGGTGAGTGCAGTATCAAATGATTTCTCGTAATTTAAAAATGCCTTGTAAAGGGTTATAGTATATTCTGCCGATTTTTCTATCAACTGGTTGACGACATGGATGTGATCCATGGTTAAGTACCTTTCCTAAACACAGCCTGCTGTCTGGGTTGATGGGAATCGAGGCTGTTGTGTTTGTGACTACGCATAACCTTGGTAAAAAGCTTGTAAAAAATCGAGAGTCGGCTGATGGGTCTGTAATTTTTTAGTTTTTTTATTTACCTCCTTTTGATAAAAGAGCGCTGGGACAAGGACAAAACGCCGCACGGCAACAGCTTGACGAGGTCGTCGCCCCGTTGTCTTGACAACGGATACAGCGTATGGGCTTTTCATACGTACAAAAAATACAGTAAAATCACAATGAAACGTGTAGCAGATACTACCGCACGAACAATATCTCATTCACAGTATAGCTAACACAGTACTGGCACAAAACACAATACTAGTATTATAAGAATAATAGCATTGCAATGTGCATGTAGCGTGTTGCATCGATGCAATGTTTTGCACACTAAGGACAGAATTGAAAGCACTAGCATTCTGTATAATGTACAGCAATCTGTCACAAAATATAAACCAGAGAAAATTGGGTCATTGAAATTATACAAATATACATAGGCCGCACCCCGCATCACAGGTATATATACTTGCAATGCAGAAATACAAGTCATTGACAAACAGACAAAAGATAACTTTTTGCTAGTTTGAGGCAAGCCCTTCATATATTTCTTATGCTACTTCAATCGTTTCCTTGAGATACAAGTTAAATCTAGGCCATTTCTGTGCAATTTGTTTAACAAACATGGGACACAATCCAGTAACTTTGAAAATCCTTAGTTCGTACGCCAGAAAGGTAGAGACCGTATGTTTCTCTCCCTAAAGCTATACGGTACTATAGTTGGCCTATCTTGGTTACATTGACCTATAAAAGCTTCGTTGGTTTATTGAAAAATTGTTTGCATTTGAGCATCAGGTTAGTTTTATATAAATGCTGAATCGGTACTACATTAAGACTGCAAAAACGTTCGTAGGTATGCACATAATACGTTATAAAATAAAGGCTTAATCTTGAATGGTATAACACTGTCGTAATTTGCAATACACCACACGTCCTGGCCAGAATACTAGCAGTGCGCTCAATATGGTCATCCCACGTTAAACCCTTATGAAAAATTACCCCCAAAGTTTTAACTTCGGTCGACAACTGTATGTTCTCTGATCCAAGATAAATTGCAATATCTTGGTAATACACTTTTTGCATTGGCGTAAATAGAAGAGCTTTTGTTTTTACTGCAGTTATTTCCAAGGAATTTGTTTTATTCTATTTCAATAATTTACTCAAGGCATCATTTGCTACATTTTCAAGATGATTAACATCGCTGGACTGTACAAACACACTTGTATCATCTGCATAAAGTATGAAATGAGCAGGCTCGAGAATATTGACAATGTCATTTATGTAAAAATTAAATAAAATTGGACATGAACGCTTCTGCGGTACACCTTGCGTTATTCTTTGCATCGTCGATTGTTCAGATTTAATTGAAATGTATCGCTTTCTATGCAATGTATACGACCGTAAAAGTTTGTATACGACCGTATATGTATACGACCGTATACGAACCTATATGTATACGACCGTATACGACCGTAAAACGAAACGCCGCGAAATCCGTAGTGTTGCAGTTTAGCAAAGAGTTAAATAGTTGATCCTGCAAACGCTTTCTAGAAATCCACAAAAGATACCTAATGTTAGTTTTTCATTCTCTCTCAAAGCCGTTCAAAATTATTTCTTTTTCAGCCAGCAAAGGTAACTCTATCGACATTCCTTGCCTGAATCCAAATTGTTGCGCCGATATAACGCAATGCTTTTCACGAACTGAGGTAATTCGTTTAACAATAATTTTTTCTTATTGTTTGGATATATCAGGTAGCACCGAGAATGGTCGGTAATTTGAGAGCTCGTTTTTGTTTCCCGAATCAGATAAAACCACTACTTTTGCATGCTGATTATTTCAGAAAATACACCTGTGGATAACTTAAGATTAAACATGCGGGTAAGAATCCGTACAAAAGATCAAGCACGAATTTAATTGGTCTTACTTGAATACCGTTTATAGCGCGTGCCTTACTGTTTTTCAATACCATGAACGCAGTATAAACTTTCCGGGAGTGGTTGGTTGAAAAAAGGCCGTGTGCGCGTTAGGCGTGTTTATAAACGAAATTGCGTCTTTATTGTGATGGATTGTTACCAAGGGTGTGAAGCAATCATTAAACTTATCTACTAATTCTTTTCCTGTGTGTAGTTTATTACCCAGCGTTAACTCAGCTCATCGTTATTGTAAGCGTTAGGTTTTAATAACTTGTTTATTTCACGCCATATTAAATCACTGCGACGGCTCACTTCTGAAAAGACACCTTCGAAGTATGCATTGTTTGTATTTCTCAATAACTTTGCCACTTGATTTCTATATTTTTAAAAGCAGAGAAGTCAGCGGCATCTCTTGTTTTAAGAAAATTAGGATACAACGCGTTTTTTTCGCGAATCGCTCTCAGACATTCATTCGAAAGTCACGGCTTTCGTTTCTTGTTTGGCGTTCTAACCTTCTTGAACCGAAAGCATTCCTCGTACACAGTTGTAAAAATACGTATGAAGGCATCATAAGACTCTTTAGCGATTTGGCAATGAAGGACCGAGGTCCAATAAATACTTTCAATTTTACCGCGAAAGTCAGCTAAAGCCCTACCATTAATTTCTTGAATATTAAAAGTGTCCGAGTGCCCTATACGCTTAGAAACCTGGTCACATTCCAGGGAACATAAAAATAGGCAAGTGTCACCCAAATTCGTAGCTATTACTCCGGACTCTAAACATTTTTCTGCGATATTCGTTGCAAATAGGTCAATTAGACATTGAGAGAATGAGTATTGCGCGTGGGAGTTATCATATTTGCACAATAAAATGATTCTAGAAGCAACTGCAACTCTTGAGAAATTCTAGTATTCCGCAACACGTTAATATTGAAGTCGCCCCAATAGCAACGTTTACCTCATTCGTATTAACAAAGCAGAGCAGATGGTTTAAAAAAGAGAAGAAATTTCCATCGTTGCCTTCCGGTGGACGTACATAACGACGGATACAAACGTTTTGAACTGTACTCTTAAAACTTCAATATCCGGTGTTATGACGAGAATTCTGGAAGTAAGGTGCATGAAAATTTTCCGCAACAAGCTGCAATACTTCCCCACCAAGTCGACATGGGCGGTTTAACTAAAAGGTTGATAAGCGGGTAATCAAAGTACATCATCTTTGTGCGTCTATACCATGTCTCAGTGAGCATGATATCGTTAAGCTGGAACTGAAATGGAATAAAGAACGTTATGAGCTCATCTTGCTTATTTCGAGAACACTGCGCATTGCAGTGCAGAAGCGTCAGATAAATTATTAATTGGGAGATGTGACGTTTCGGGTGCTATCATTGAGTGAAAAGAACTCAACTAAAGGTTTTGAGATAGCGCTATTGCTCACCTGCGCATCTTGCCAGATAGTCTCACTGCAATGCGCACAATCGTTGAGTTTGTATTTGACGCGGAACAACTTGTCATCCCTAGACCATGCAAAGCGCCCAGCCTAATTCCCTTTTCTTTGTAATGGGCATTCCTAGAAGCTTCTTCACTTGCGGGCACAGGTGTTTGTTAAGGTAGACCGGGTGTTTTGTGGTGTATCCGATGTCGTTTGCCGTGAGCCTAGTTTTGCGTGCCTTCTCGAGGATTGCGTCATGTTTTGCACGGCAGTTTGAATGCTACCACGATGTTTTGTTGGGTACAATCCTCAGCAATGTTTCGCGTAGGAACGCGATGGAATATTTCTACATCGTCTTTTTTAATTGCCTTGCCTAGCGCGCCACCAACTATGCTTAGTTGTGTCATCTGAATTCTCGGTTGTCTCGTGCGGGCTTCCCCGACTTCAATGTTTTTGTTCCGAAGAGTACTGCTCCTGCGCCGTACGTCTTAGCGAGTTCCCGTGACGTTACATTTTCACTGATGCAATCTCCTCCAAAATCTTCCTCATTTGATGCTTTAAGAGTGGCATTCTCTTTGCTCAATTCTCCGCCATCTTTTCGCATATCCTCCAACTCTTTGTTTATGTGAGTCATAGTAGCTTTCATTTGCCTCATTTATTTGCGAAATTCACGTTTGAAAGTCTGCAAGTTCAGTCATGGTCAAAATCAGTCAATACAAGCGCCACAAGTAACAAAAGGTGACAATCACTCAATCCCTTGGCAGCAAAGGCAGCCGAATTCGGCAGCTCTAATGGCACACAAATATCTGTTAAAGACTCACAAACCTGGTAAAGACAAGTTGACAACGTTGGCCTCCGTTCTGCACGCTGCCCCCGCTGACAGTGGCCGTCGTGTTGATCCGGTGCTGTCCTTTTTATCGACGATCAGCCGTGGACGAAGAAACCCACGTGGTAGGGTCCCGTCGAAGTGGAGCGGTATCAGGGCTCAGATTTCACGCAGATTCCACGCAGCGGAGCGCAGCTACGAAGCCCGAAGAACGACCACTCGAGATGGACCTGGTTAAAAAACAAGTTGAAAACGTTGGCGTCTGTTCTGCCACGCTGCCCCCGCTGCCAGTTCTTTTTGATCTCCCTGATGAATCAGAATAATGATGGAGTTTTTCCAGGCTATGGGCACATTTTGAGTCTTCAAGAATTCTGAAAATAGTACAACAAGCTCTTCCCAGTACGAAATCTCCTCCCTCCTTGACAGATTCTACGCTTATACCGTCGTCACCTGCAGTTTCTTCTGTATTCATGCATTGAGGGATTTCCCAACTTACTCTTTATTGCTGGTTGAGACACGCAAGTTGAGCTTGTATTCTCAGTAGTTTCCCCTGATCTAACGTCGCTGCTATACAGCCCTGTGTAGAATCGTTCTGCTGCCTCAATTACCTCGTCCAAGTTGTGTTAATATTTCCATGCTCCTCTCTGAGTGCGTACATCCTATCCTCTCTTTGCCGAGTGCTAGCTTAGCTTCATTTGCTCTCAAGCTTCCAGCTATTTGCCGGGGTGTCCTCGATCATACCCATGTTATATGCTAAGATGTCTTTTGTTGTTTTCTGATAATCAGCTGTGACATCTCGGCTAATTCATATCCGATCACCGTAATTGGACACTTTCATTATCTACGTTTCGCAATTAGTTCGTTTTCCTGGGTAATTTCTCCGTTTGTTCCCTACAAGTTCCATCACGCACAGCTGATTCACTGAGTGCCGATATAAGGTAGTAATTCAGTCTGTCTACACTACCCTCGGTCTGCTCGTTCAAAAGCGAGAATTGTTTGAAAAGTTAAATTATATTCCTGCGATCAGGCTCTGACTGATTCTATACGGGGGTTCTGAGTTTCGCGAGTTTTGTTCTTTCTTTTTTAAGATTCAGCTTTGCTTGTACCTAACCACCTGTGATCGCTGCTCCGAATCTTTACTTGGGCGCCTCTACGTCTTGAGAATAGCCGGGTTGTCGCTTTTAACCCTTTTCAGCCCTGAATTTTTTCTTTCTATAGGAAAAAACATGTCGGTGTGTTTTCTTTATTATTTGGATGGCAAAACCTTACAAACTGAAAATTGAGCTTGTAATGCAAGTATTTAGCTATTTACAGGCATGACATCTAATTAGGGTAATTACATTTAAATTTCATCAAGAAGTGTTTTTTTTTGCTTGTTTTCATAAATGTTCTAAAGCTGTGAGCCCACACACAAAAAACACGGCTGGTGGTGCAACTAGTTTTAGATTTTCAGCTATGTCATCAAACTGGGACTTCGGACCTTGGGGTCGCACTGACGCCAGTTTGGCCTTCCCTGCAACGCCTTCCTTTTTCTATCTTTCAGTTTTAGCAAAAAATGAACAATGGTGATATATATCAATTGATGCATCCTTGGAGAACTACTTCCCAGAAAACTAGCTGTTTGGTTTTGTTCTTAAATTTCTAGAAATTTTTTGGTTCATGTCCTAAATATAGGACGTCGGGCCGAAAGGTTAATGAAGTCCATTTGTTGTTTGGTTGTACGATGTGGACTTTCCATGTCCATTTCTTTTTCTTTCGTTTCCAGAAGAATGTGTTCACCAACCTATAGTTATTTCCGTCTATAAATCGCACCAGTGTATTTCCCCGACTCTTGCGATTGGCTTATTACAAAGGTTTTCACTGACCTTTCTCCTATTTGCTTATTACCGACCATTGCGTTAAGTCTCCCACCACAATAGTGAACTACGCTGCTGCCTGCTTCATTGCTGATTCGACGCTCTCACACAAGCTATCTATGGCTTCATCACTATAGCTCGTTGTTGGCGCATGGACCTGCAGTATGTTAAACCTCTATTGCGGGTTTAGCTTGATCACAACAGCGACTATCGCGTTATGCTAAAAAATTTCTCCATCTTTCCTGCTATTTCTCTGTGGATTCAATATGCCACCCCCGTGTTCATTCTTCTCTTGGGGTCGGCTGTAGAACAGAAGATGCCCGCTACGGAGCTCATGAAGCCTTCTTCCTGTCCTTCTAACTTCGCTTAACATTTATAATCCCATATAATGTGAGAGAGGGTCTCTACTAGTGCAGCTAAGCTTTCCACGCTACACAGAGTGCGTGGGTTGTACGTTGTCAGGGTCAAGTTCCAATGGCGGCCTGTCCGGACCCAGAGATTCTTAGCACGCTCTGTTGTACCGTTCTCATCGTCGCCGAGGACTGGGGCTCTACAGACGAAGGGGACTGAGCGACGAGAGTTGCGTTGGCTGAGTTGTGTGGTGCGGGGAGTGCTGTTTATGCCTCTAAGAGCCTTCCTAGCATGGTTGAACTTTTTTAGTGTAGCCCCTTAAGTATCCGGAATTGTGGTTGCTTCAGGAGCTGGCAACATTCCATACCTGCACGAATTAGACATTCAGAGCCAGGCGAACAAATTCCCTCGCCGTCTTCGCTAACGGGAAGCATGGGGAGGGGCTAAGCATGCAGTGGATAAGTTTATTCTTGCTGCCTCGGCGTTTTTGCCATCGGAGATGAAGCCGTTGGAGGGGAGGAGTAGAGGCTTACACCTTTGCGATACAAGTTACTTGTGTTTGAAGTGCGAAGCTATACAAGCGCGAGGAAAAGGCGAGTGACCCGGAGTTCTTTCATTAGCAATACGAAGCGCTCCACCACGAGGCCTAAACGAGTGTCCGGTGTTTTTTAATGTGCATTACGTTGTAGCACGAGGTGTAAACGAGTCTCCCGGTCTTTCGTACCGCGACTACATGAGACCATAATTACGAGGACGGCAGGAGGCGTCAACACAACCAGCCTCTAAGCGGCTTCGCCCTTAAAAATTTCTGAAAGCGAGATACGTTTCCCGCCGTCAACATTGTCGGGCGTGCCGGTAGCGATACTGAGCCAGCGTTTGGCCGGCTTAGGTTTTACACACAGGTTATGAACTAGTAACCTGCCACGCCGGCTTAGTGATGAGATTCATTCACATCTAGACGTTGGAAAGGTAAGCTACTGCCATGCTCAATTGTTTCGCTTCAAAAATTGCTAGTTGGAAGCTCAACTGGCTAAAGAGTAGCTTAACCTCTCCGCTGACGCTCAGTGCCCTAGTTCAAAGCTTAGCTCGCGCAGCTCCGTCTAAGCATGTCTGCCATGAATGGAAGCTTCTGGAACTTACGGTCACTCCCCGTTAACATGTGGTCTTTTAGCTGTACTGTATCCACAAATGGGCCTAGCAGGCTGATTTTACTTGTCAAACTGTCTGAACAGAAACGCAGGAACGTGAGTATGGTCTTTAAGGGTCACCATGTCGCTGACGTCCAGGTAAGTTTGTTTTGCTTACATGTGACAGAACGCGCCGCCGCCATCCGGCTCCCAAAAAGAAAATCCCCCGGGCATCTTCCCTAACGTGAAACCTGAGGAGGAGCGAAGCATGCAGTGTACAAGTGTATTATTGGCACATTGCCATTTTCCCAACGAAGATGAAACCGTTCGGGGTAAAGGTATACAGTTTTGCTATAAAAGTCTCTTGACTTTGGAGTCCGATGCTCTCCCCGCAAGAGAATAAATGAGTGGTCCCGGTGTTTCTTGTACGCCTTACATTCTAGCGCGACGAGTAAACATGTTCACGGTGTTTTAGTACCGTCACTACATAAGACGGTGATTGCGAGAACGGATGACAGGACACACCAACAGCCCCAGCCCGCAAGGGGCCTAGACCCTAACAGAAAACGTTATAACTGTGGCACTATTGCTACTACGAGGTTCAAATTTAATGCAAAGGTGCTCGAGAACTTTATGAAGAAGGGCCTGCGAAAGGATCGTATCTTACATGGGAGATTTCCTGGCGAAATATAATGATTCCAGCACCTCGTTCAAACGCAACCGCCAAGAATAGAAGTTTCTCCCGGGTTCTGGAGTTCTGAAAGTTCTCGCAGTATGGAACAACTAAGCTAAAACGTATAATTAAACGTACTATACGGATTAAAGTACATTCATTTTGGGATACCCTGAAGTAGCTAAACTCGGCGAAGTATATTGCTATGACACCATCTGGGACGACAATTGCGCTTAATTGTGTTTTCGAGCTATTTTACGCCAAACTATGTGCAAACTTTCACGCCTTCAATCCGCGTTTCAGCTTCTTGTGCAGCGGAATTTCCTCGTGGGTTGGCCGACACTGGACGTTGCGGAAGGTGCACAACATATTATCTTCTGAATCATGCGGTCAACCGCCATTTCTCGCCGTTCAGCGGGGTCGCAATACCATGTATAACAGATGTCAAAAAGTGATAAATGTATGAAGAGCCAAGGGTGTGGTTAAATCACGTAAAGAAGGTTAGGAGTAAAGGGGAACTGAAATTGCCTGGCTTTATAGAAGATGTTGCTACGCACTCGCATAAATAGACACTGGAATGTGTGAACGGGGCATCGGAGAAAGAGAAAAAGAGTCTCTCTTGCAGCAGAGCGCGAGCCCTCAGAACTACTGGCGAAACAGCTCACCGAGAATGGTGTGCAAGGGCAGCGGCGATATGACGGAGTAGCTTCAAAGTGGAAATGGAAACACCGGCCGCACGTCATTTGAAATGGGGAGGCCACGAGTCTGACCTAAAACTCCGGTCGCACATTGCAACTTGCTTGGTTAACCCCCCTGTTCGGTGTGCATGCGCACATTTTTTATAGAATTCGAGGACTATGCCTAATTTTTACAACTACTATTACATCAGTCATGATCACATTCCGGCCCTATTCCCCAGCCATGGTACTCGTCGCTGAAACCATCTTACGTTCAATTAACATGAACAATTTTCGTACTACCAGTACACAACGTCGATGTAATCAATATTTTTGCGCTCCGTTCTCTTTGTTGGCCTTAAAAACATAGACAAATCAGAGTCATCATCATTTTTACTGAAATGCCAAAAGCAAAGACAGCGGTTCTCCTGTTCTTCTGCACTCGGTTTACGCCGCTTGCGATCTGGATGAACCAGCGAATAATTATCAAACGTCCCGTCGAGAAGGTCTCCGTACGGACCTTGCACCTATCGTTAGGAGTGGCACAGCCCGTAAAAGTTGCCTAGAACTGTCATCCTATCAGGAGTACCATAACAATTTCTAGAAGAAATTGAAGCAATAGGATACAGCGGTGCCGTTCTCCCTCCATCGAGGTTCACCATAGTGACAAAGACATCATTTTGCATTATTCTGGTGAACATTTTGTTAGTTGTTGTGTCCTTTATTGCGCAAGGGCGACTACGGCCAAACCACACCAGGTGGATTTGTGAGTTTTTCAGTGGTTCTGTGTAAGTAGTAATTGTATGAACGTGACGTGCATAAAGTGTTTATTCTATGTGTGATTATGGCGCTTGGGCTAGAATATAGGATCTGGAAATGACAATGTCAAAACATAAACGGTGCAGAGACCTCCACATATCCTCTTTCTCTAAAAGGGACAGTGTAGGCCGTGCTCAAACGAAGGAGCCCTAAGTACCGTCCCTCGCATCTAAAGGGGCATAAGGTGCACTTGCGTAAGAGATGAGGTTTTAATAGTTGTAGGTTATCGAGGTCTAAAAATGGCAGTCCAATTGAAAACATCTGTTTACTTTCGAGAATCAGGGAGAAGTGTACGGAAGAAGGATCGTGCAACAAGACCTACCCCACGTCTCGCCAATGCTTCCCAGACTACGAGGCGGGAGCCAATCGACAATGCCACGCTGAGACAGTGACTTCGTGGTGTACGCGAGTAAGTGTTATATTGTAAGCTGTGCGAATACGGGCGGTATTCTTCTCTACACAGGGGAGCGCGTTCGGGTTTTACCATATTCACCCCTTCATCACCAACCAACGCGAAAAGATACGCAGTGCTAGCCGCGTGAAGGAAGTGCTTGCTCATACTTCGTTGTATGTCGTGCGCCGAATACGGGTGTCAATTTCTGTTTTTATATCTTGGGATTGATGAAATCAAATTTTATCCGGCGTGAAGGATAACAATAGGCAGTGCCCTATTACCTAGCGGTCGATAATATACGAATCCAAGAGTTCCGCCATATGTGCCTGCGATCTTCCCACCGACCTAACGCAAAACGCCTGGGATAGCTGAAAGCAGGAGATCCGGTTATAAAAGCCAGTATGATTTCCTGTATTGCTACTTATCCCGTAATCCTAGACGCGTCTAGAAATCGTGTTAGTAGTTCTGAGCGGGGTAAATAAGAGAGGCATTTTCTGACGACTACGAAACACTAATGTCTCCTTGTTTTGGTGCACTGCGGATTTTTTTTTGCCATTCATGGCTTTTCTGTCACTTCCTCCGCCTAACAACGTCATGATCAACGCCTAAGTAATAATAGGCGCGTACTTTGTTGATTGTTGCAAACTGCAAGCTCACCTTTTTGTTTGATTTTTTGCCGCATCAGCACCGCTGAGGTTTTCTTGGATCTGCGGTGTTTTTCCCATCGCTCGCTGCACCTACCGAAATTATTATAATGAGAAATATGGTTTATCAGCAATATCGACAGCGCAGTTCCACAACCAATATCCGCCTAAAGTTATTCATGCAAAATACAAAAAACTATCGTTTCACACCAGTTGTCACATGCCCTAATGTCTGTTTATCACATTTTGGTTTTGGCCAAGAGTGATGCGCTCAGCAGAACAGCAAGCACACCTAAAAAAATAGAGCAAGGGTATGTAACTAAGTGTGAGTTTCATTTTGAACTGAGATTTAATTATGCTCCAACCAACACAATAGACAAACCCGACGTTTCGAAGCCGGCTTGACTTCTTCTTCAGGGGTGACTGGGGCCACGCCGCAGCTGCGTCTTATAGCTCTTACACTTTCACTGGCCTCGCACAAAGCCCCTCGCTGCGGCACGTAATCCGTGTGTGTACACCGAAGGGAGAGGGCCAAGCGAGCGATTAACATTTCCAAGGGTGCGTTGGGTATGCCACGACTCAAGGAAAAGCCGCTTCCTCCAGTTCGTTTCCCTTTCGAGGATGGCGCTTCCGGAGAAGTCAATTTTGTGGTCGGCCACTTCACAGTGTTCGGCGACTGCGCTGCGTTTTCTATTCTGTTTCCGTACGTCGTTTTTGTGTTGCCTAATCCTCTCCGGTAGGTTTTTGGTTTCCACCGATATACGAGCGTTGCACTCAGCGCACGGAATGCGGTAAACGACCCCGGGTGCTTTCTTTATTGTCGGCCGGTCTTTGGGGCGGGGGATTAGGCGGCTATAGTGTCGAAGGGTTGTGGGCGATGGGCACTCCTTCCCCTCTGAAAATACGGGCCAAAGGCCTTGCTGGTTCCTGGGATATACGGCACCGGCACGCGTTTCAGAGGTCCGACGGTTGATGTCCTTGGAGAGTTTGTCACCCTGTTCTGCTCTTTGCGGCGGGTTACGGAGTGAATGAACTTTTTCGGGTAGCCGTTTTTCTGGAGGTCCGCAAATACACGGCTTACTTCTTTTTTACGTTCGGATTCGGACGAGCAAATTGCATCAGCTCTGTTAAATAAAGAGGACACAAACAAAGCTTTGTGGTTAGCGGGGTGGGCCGAATTAAAATGCAGGTAGCGGCCGGTGTGCGCCGGCTTCCTGTGAACGGAGAACACCAGGCTCTTGCCTCCTCTTGTCACTTGGGCGTCAAGAAAGGGAATGGAGCCGTCTCGTTCACATTCAACCGTGAACTGGATGGCGGGGTGAACGGAATTTAGGCGTTTTTCCAGGCTGTCAACTGCGGAGGTCTTCACTATGCAGAAACAGTCGTCTACATACCGAAGAAAAAGTTTAGGTTGCGGCAGGAAGGAGCTCAAAGCCTTCCCTTCCACGTGTTCCATCGTCAAGTTCGCTAAGTTGACGTGAAAGCACAAACATACCGGAGAAGATTAGGCAACACAAAAACGACGTACAACAACAGAATAGAGAACGCAGCGCAGTCGCCGAACACCACAAAATTGACTTCTCCGGAACGGCCATCTTCTAAAGGGAAACAACCTTGAGGAAGCGGCTTTTCCTTGAGTCGTGGCATATCCAACGCACCCCTGAAAACCTCAATCGCTCGCTTGGCACTCTTCCTTCGGTGTACACACACGAATTACGTGCCGCAGCGAGGAGCTTTGTGCGAGGCCAGCGAAAGTGAAAGACTATAAGACGCAGCTACAGCGTGGCCCGAGTCACCCCTGAAGAAGAAGCCGAGCCGGCTTTGAAACGTCGGGTTTTGTCTATGTATTGGTTGGAGCATAATTAAATCTAAGTTCAGTAACTTCCCAACCATACAGAAGTCTGTCAAAATGTTCACCTTCAAACTAATTTCATTTTGAGTGCAACGTGATCTCAGCCGACGTAGCGTGAATATATAGCAGCCGCATTATTGAAAGTTACTTCCACGCGCGGTATACAACTTTGTCGCTAATATGCCGTTTATATCAAGCAGTAAATTAGTAGAAATAATTTTCTCAAAACATAAGCAAGATTTGTTTCGCAGGTAACCATCTGTTCGTTCATAAGAGCATTTTGGAGAAGAATAAACCAGTCTGAGTTCGCGCTTCTTTTTGCTCAGCTTTTTTAAATCAGACGAGATCTTTTCTAAGCAGTGTGCTAACATTTACAAGTAGAAAGCACTTACATTAAAGAAAAATTCTTGGAAACCTTAACTGAAGCCGCGTAAGACTCTTTGTTTACAGGGTTTGGGTTTGCTTGACGGATGAGGTCACACTTGACAGTAGAGTTCTGTGCGTCGCCGCCTTGTCCGGACGCTTATAAAACGTGTGAGACATCGAGAAATTTCATGCCCTTCCTCATATTTGCGCAAATGGAATATCCAAAGCTATCAATACGGCCGAATTCAGCACGCTTGATTATACTGTTTGCGATGAAGGACAGGCTTGGTTAAGCAGCTGCGGCTCACCTTGCCCGCCACGGGATGACTGCTCCGCTGGTGTCGCCAGCTGCTACTCGTGTAGTACGTAGAAAGGCACTCCAGTCCCACTTTCCCACAGCCTGTACACTCCACAAGGACGTCAAGGAATGACAGCACTTCGCCCAATTTGCTGCAGATTGGTGGTTGTGCGCTGTCCAATATATAAAAGTTTGCAAGGTGTGTGCGGATATACTGGCTGCATATTTATTGGTTTACTTAATATATTGAGGTGCCCAAAGTACGCCGAAAGGCCTTACATCAAAGCGTATTAAATCTTTTAGCCCTAATTTTATTTCTAGCAAGAAGCTCTCTTCTGTGTTGATTCGTGAATATTTCAATCCTGGAAGCTTACAAAGGAAAATTTAGCTGGTGGTTCGCGTTAACGATGCGCAGGCATAACGTGTAATTAGATTATGAGCAATTATGATTTCGAAACAACAGAGAAAAAAAAATTGCCTGTTTTTCTAGATTTTGGAAAGTATCGAGCCCACATACAAATGTACTGCAGGTATTTCTAGATTTGTTGCGATGTTATGAAACAAGGACGTCGGTTCTTCGGGTCTCCCCTCCGTCAGCCTGGTCATCACTGCAACATCGTCCTCTTTCTAACCTTCAGCTGTATAAAAAATCAAGAATGGGGATATCAATGAAAAGACACATCCTTGGAGGAGCATTTCATAGAAAACTAGCTGTTTCTTTCATTCTTAAATTGCTAGAATTTTGGTTGGTGTCCTAAATATAAGACATATGGGCCTAGATGGGTAAAAACAAAAAAATCAACTCAAATCTACTTGAAATTTTTAGCCTATCGTTACCGTGTTTACGTTAGCGTCTACCGTGTTTGCGGGAGTCGACTGCGCACGCGCGGTGAGTTACGGCGAACTGTAACTTACCGGTACACCATTTACCATCGTCACCGCGCTTCCCGAGCAGACGAAATGTATCCTCTCGTCTTGATTACAACAAGCGCAGTGCGCTCGGTAAATGATGCTTGGTACAGCCTATAAATGTAAGCTGATTTGATGTTGTTTAATACATTTTTCTCCTTATGTAATACTAAATTGTATGACCAACTACTATTTTTTTCCGGATGAGGAAGAAAATGGTCGCCTCGACTACTTCTAAGCCTCGCCTACCACAAATAGTTCAGATAAGTTTCTCAGCTGCAAAGCTTTTTTATACTGCAAAATTGTGCTGGGAAAGGTAGTGTAGGTTGTTGAGTAATTATGTCAACATAATTTATCCATTTGATGCAGAAATATGTAGCGTTGGGGTAAATTCAAGTTTACCTTGATTCAAACTCTATGCAGTAGACGGCGCTACCGACATCCCGTTTTTGTCCTGAAGCTCTACAGGTGATGACTTCAGTATTCTTTAAACAACTAAAGTTATTGGGAACGTTTCCCCCGAGAAGTGAAAAATTCAAGCTACTTTAAACGAAATCAAATATCTGTGAGCAATAAAATTATGCGAAATTTCTTTCGATACTAATACACCAGATGTTTGCACCACGGCGGCCGATAATCCAGAATACGCAACCCGCAAACGGTGTGCTAAAACATGCATACTGTCTTCAAAGGTGAAGTGAAACTTCGTTTACCGTGACACGGTAAAGGGTAGCGCAACAATATGATAAAACTGCCCACTTAGGAACAGTGTCCATAGAAAACCATGGCTTAGAAATCTACAGGTCCAGCTTTCCGGCTCAGTGCCAGTAGTGCGGGCTTTCGCCACCACGTGCCGCATGCAGTTCATTTGAGTGAAATTACTGGCTTCTGGGTCAGCCTTCTTTAATCACGCATAAATGTAGAAAGAAAATATCCGACTTCTTCGTGGCAACGTAAACATTCGGGCCGTGGTCTGCCGACTGAGAATGATGAGGCAGCTGTGGCACCCCACTGGCAAACAATGGCCGTTACGTTGCGCTTCGATAACTGATCTTGGGTAGAGATGAATTGTTGGCCGGACGAAGAGGGTTGCTTTCGCGGTCAAGCTTTTTCCATGTTCATTTTTTAAGAGTCTAGGCAACAGAGTCACACTAGAGGAAGCGTTGCTTACAAATTCATAGAAATGTTAAAGAGCCCCACTTATCTTATTTTGCGTTGAGCCTAGTCGAAATAGGTTCAACCCTCTCGCCCTCAAAGAGCCAAGCATTGTGTTTGGCCCTTTGAGATAAAGAGGGTTCTCTTGCTGTCGAACTTGCTGCAGGTCGGGAGTAGAGTCCTAAGGCGCCGTTAAGACCCCGGCAAGCACTTTCTAAGCCCCTCTGCGGCTGTCTTGGTTGTGTTATATATATGTTCTATATATTCCTGTACATAAAGTGTGCATAATTTGGACATCGGAGTTTACCCAGGCCCTCACGGCCACAATAGACACGGCGCCGCGTTCTTGAAGGAGGAAAAGTTAAGAAATTTACTATGATTTCTACTTTATGCCGGATATTGGTGCATATTCGCATTGTTCCACTCGTTACATGGTCTCTTTTCACAGGCGAAATCGCCATAGATAAACTGGTCGATAATGCCGGCTCCTTCCCAGATATATCGTATAAAGCTTGCTCCAGTTTCGGGAATTTCTTGCATACAGAACCTCTCATTAGCACCTTGTGTTTAAACGTTAAATCGTTGTTTGCGCCTGCTATCACCTTTAAAAATGAGGTATGGCCGAGTGTGCAAAGTTTTTCACGTAATATAATCAGCCAGGGATTTGTTTAACTATGTCACGGAGCAAGAAAATCCAAGCACCAAAAAATTAAGAAATATTACACTAACACGTAAAACTTGAAGGCAATGAAGTTTTACACAATATTCACGACCACGATGGTTTAAATTAAGCTTTGCAGCCGATTTGCTTCTTCGCTGCCGCAACGACCTTTTTTTCATGTTTGTTGCTATACGTGTGTGCTGCCATCATTTTTTGCAAGTGTTGCCACGATTACGGTGAAAGATGGAGTTTCTTCGCCAATATCGGCCAATCTTGGCCAATGCTTGGATTCACAAACGTGTACCGGTGTTGCCCGCCGCTCCATGCGGTGCATGCGCTCACTAGCTCTTGGCAATTTGTTTTTTTTTTCGAATGGCCGGGCGGTCGTCGCGAGGCACGTCCTCTCATAAACTCGGTATTTTTAAAGCGCAACTTTCCACCTTTACAAGCCAAGGATTCCGTCGCGACCATTGTCGTCAACCACAAGCTCCCGCGAAAATTTAAAATAAACTACTGGCACCGCCAGAAATCGAACCTGGAACGACAGAGGATTGCAGCGAGAGCTTGTTGTCCTACCAATTGAGGTACGAGCGCACGCGGACACGAGGAAGACAAACAGTGTACTCAATGAGCACAGCAGCGGGTCCCCCCACCCCCCGCGTTCTCTCTGAATGCCACGTGATTGCGTCACATGCCCTATACGGCGCTGTGCGCTCCAACCATGGCTCGTGTAGCGGCCGTATGCGCTGCTTCGGAATGCGATAGGAGGTAAAAAAATTAAAGGAAGCGCTGTACTCCCCGAGCACAGCGGCGGGTTTCCCTCGCATTCTCACTGAATGCCACGTGACAGCTTCAGACGACCTCTCGCGCCGGTGTGCCCTCCGCCCAAGGCACATGTGGCGGCCGTGTGCGCACCTTGCGTATGCGCTAGGATTAGTAAAAATTAAAGGGAACTCGCACCAGAGCGCTCATCATCTCAGGCTCTCTTCCGTCTCTTCCTCCGATCTCACCCCCTCCGTCGGCTGCGGCAGAAACTGAGGAAAATTAGACTGTCTGACACCGGTTTGAGCTTCCGTTAATTTAAAAAAAGTTTCCAATCATGTGTTTCACCAGTACAGGTCAAACGACCATCATTCATAGATAAGCACTGATCCAACCTTAGCACAATGATTATTGATAGGGTTAAACGCGCCATCAACGCAGGCCGATGAGCGCGCCGTAGTGGAGGGCTCCGATTAATTTTGAACCTGGGGATCTTTAACGTGCGCCGAAATCCGTACACACGGGCGTTTTGCTTTGCCTCCATCAGAAAAGCGGCGCCGCGGCCGGGAATCGAACCCGCGACCTCGTGCTCAGCACGCAACGCCTTAGTGACCACCGCGGCGGGTAGCAAAGAATATCTTCACGTAATAAAGCGTGTGGGTAAGTATATTTCACTTGTCTCCGGTTTCACGTTCACTCTTTTTATAACCACGAGTGTGAATTCAAGGGACGTCGCAAGGGTAATCGTTGTGGGTGTCGTTTACAGCTTCGCTTTCCAACAGCCTTCACAGGGTAAATTAGCGTGCTTTATTTTTATCTTTGGAGATTTTTTCGCGCGACAAAATTTGTGGAATTAGTAAACAGTAACGCTGTTGAAAACGCGCTCTCTCAGCTGAACATACTTTATGTGCGCAAATTGCCATGGCAAACTTCCTCTCATATGACCCTACTTCCAGACACACGTGCGGGACGCAACTGATTGGCTCCCTTCCTCTTCCCCCATGGGGTGTGCTTTTTCATTTTTATTCATAAATATTGCAAGCCTTGTGAGGCTCTTAGAGGAAGCGGGCGCTTGCTGCGCACTACATCCTGCGCGAGGGTACAGCAATGAGCCCTCTGCGCATCTGTACCTAATAACCAGTGAAATAGAAAACACATTACAAATCGACCACATCGTGCCCAGGGAATTCAGAAAATGAAACAAAAGACATACGCTTTTCAACTGTGCGTTTTAGTTACCACAAAGATCTGAAGAAAAACCAGTAGTAAAATTCAGAGACATCTACGTTTCTATTCTAAGATGTAGGCGCGATTGCGATAAATGCGTGGTACTACACAGCTTGTGCATTTCCAATCTATGGTTCACGAGCACGAAATGTTTTTCAAAAACGGAAGTCCAGCAACTAGGGTTATCAATCGCCGTGTTCGAGGCGAGATAATGTCTCTCTGCGATTCTGTGGCTTGAAATTTGAGCGTGAAAGTTTGTAAATGCGAGGGTTGGTCAGTTTCATCGAGGAGGAGTCAGTGTCAGCGTATCAAAATGTTTATTCTGTGATGACTAGGTCGTGCTGAACAGTTTTGCTTTTTTCAAAGAGAGCTAGAGAGAAATAGAGATCTTTGTTTAGGAAGAAATAGTTGCGGTTGAGAAAATGGCGCGAAGATATGTCAGGGAGCTCAAAGGTGGCACCTGAGTCTACGGCACCTGATGCACCAGCTCCTTCCGTTGCCCTCTCAATCAGCTCGTGGTGATTTGAGATGATGAAACTGGTCAAATCTGGCTCCCATGCTTCCAAGAAGTGGAATATGTTATGCTGAGTTGTCCTACCCTGGTCATACCTTTGGACATGACTAGGTTGCACGCAAGAGGGTGTGTCCGTCCTATTTTAGCAGGCTTCTATGTCAAGTCTGATACTGTGTTGTTTTTTCGTCCACAGAATTTGTGATTCTTCGGCATTGAGACCTCTTTGTAGAAAGGGGAAGATTGTGTTCCTAAGCATAGGATTAGGATTCGTTCTTTAACGTATTTCCAATGGGGCGGATGGCGCATAATCTCTGGTACTCTGGATCATTTTTCGGCATGCCATGGTATTTGGTTATGCAGCGCATGGTGTCTCGCAAAAAAGATGCAATTGAACCAACGAGTTCGTCATCCCCAGTCAAAGCTGTCACAAGTCTATTCGAAGCACTCGTGAATGCATCCTAGCTTGTAGAATTCCCTTGCAGAGAGAGGTGATTCCAAGGCTT
>JABSTR010000577.1:0-31481 GCA_013339765.2 Haemaphysalis longicornis | reverse complement strand
CACTCTGAGGCAGCCCTACGAAGTTTAGTAGGGGCCCGACGGCGAAGCAACCGAATCTAAACGGAAAAGAATAGTATGTGTAGAGATACCATGGTGGACGTCGTGCGCCAAGTCATCGACGCAAGCGAGGAGCGCCGGTAAGGAAGCAGGACACAACCGCAGACAAAAGTAGTCCCGCCAGCCGCGGATCATATTCTGCCTAGTCACCAAGAGCAGCAGAACCCACGGGAACAGGTCCTCTCATTGTCACCTTGTCCAGCTTGCTGCGGCAAGCTTCTTTTTATCCCGACTGCAAACCTCACTTCACCCTTAATTGTTTGATGACCCTGGTATGGCTAATGGAAAGGAAGAAACCCGGCGTTTCTGTCGCCGTCCGAAGAACCTTCCGATCCACCGCAGCCCGCCAGGATCGTAGGGAAACTCGCCCATCTGGGGCTATTGCCTTAATGCTGAGGTCACTTTTGCGCCCGTGGGCACGCAAGGAAGTCTCCATTGCAGGGCGGCATGGCTGGTAACTGCTCGCAGGTAACCACAACGTCGTGTGCAGGCATCCTGTCGCGAGCTGCGCCCCCATGCATCAGGGACAATGATAGCGGCAGCAGATGGTATGGTTTCCAGAAGCTTCCCAGGGGCCGCCAAGCGCGGCAGTTGACGTTTCCCAGTTGCCAATGACAGGCGCGCAGCAGCAAGCATGTTCACCGGACGGCTTCTGTAATCCAAATTTGAGCGCTGGTGCACCGATAAGAGTCAGGGATACTAGGAAGGGCGGACGCCATGCGTGATGCTAGCAGAGAAGCCGGTGCCGAACAACACGGACGGCAACCGTCGTGAAAGCTGGAATGGCCCCTCTCTCAACGCCAAACAACACAGTGCTGTGTCAACAAGAACCCCCACTTGCGCCAGCGACATCCGAACAGTCGGGCATTATCACACAGGGCAGGTCCGGGTCAGGCCAATCATCATACATTGTGTTACACGGTGTCCTTCGAGTGGGTTTCTGTTTCTAGCCGCGCGGACAGGTGTATCATTGTTAGGCTAGATGTGGGGGCATTCAGCCGTCCCTCGACGGAATCCGTTGCCTTCCCTCCCTGGTTGCTCTGGAAAATCAGACTCCTCTGCAGCTGGCAGGACGTTCAACGCTGAGAAGTACACCGCTCACACGCAGCGGGAAGGTTCGCCACCTTGTCAGCGTCCTCGGTATCCTGCCGTCACCGGAGGGCACCGCGTCTTCTTCCATTGCAGATGACAATGGATTAATGGCTTTGCGCTCTGCTTCTCCGAGCATCACTAGCGAAGGAACCCCACTTACGGAACCTTTACAGTAACAATACCGTCCCATTTATACTAATGATGATCACTTACCTCTACAAGCAGAATTTACCCTTGTTTATTGGTGCAAAAAATGGCTCATGATATTAAACTTTACAAAGTGCGAGTATGCGCTTAAGCCGTAAACCTTCATATTCGAAATTTTTTGATTCAATCTAACTTCAATCACACGGCGCTCTCTCATGCTTCTTCTTCGTACAAGTACCTTGGTGTTCGTCTTACAGCCGTTCTTTCTAGGGTCCCTCATATCACGTCTTTATTCGCCAAAGCATCACGTTCCTGGGTTGTCTACGTCGCAACTTCCGATATTCACCTTCTAACATTCGTAAACTCGCCTTTCGAACATTCATCCTGCCACAGCTAGTATTCGCCTCGCCAATTTGGTGTCATCACGAGAAAATTTGGTGTCCTCACGAGCTTTGTATGCCATGTCATGGAGGTATGTCACGAAATCCGCAAGAGTTCTCAATACAAGCTGCTAAACGTCAATATTTTGTACATTGCTAAATGCTTCTTCTTATCAAAAGTGTACAACGCAAAATCGATTATCTTAGCCTGGTCTTTTTATATACTGCAAGCACTAGCAGAAACGTATTTGTCATCTTTCTATGTTTTATGCATCTACTGCAGTGCGTAATTTTTTTTCATTTATATTAGAGCTGCTTGGGACGCAAGCGTAAGGTGTGCATCACGATTGATTCACGTCTATTTTACGCGTATGCCGCTATAGTTTCAAGCTGAGGCAGCCGCTGGGGCTAGGCGAACCCTCTGCAACCAGATATGGGTGCGTAATGTCAGAGTGCCATTTTAAATTGACGTAGGTGCACCAAAGATACCGAGGGAACGTTATCCTCTTCTTTGCATAGTACTAAACCCCCCCATGCACTGTACTGTATGTACTGTATTATATGCAATCTCCTAATAAACTTCAACTTCATGTTGGAAATACTGGCACGCAGCAGCGCCATGCTGGGCAGATCGGTGGAGGGTTCCGCCGTAGCGGCTGTCTTTAGGTCCCTCCTCATATCTGTAGCAGCACAAGATTCCAGCCATGTTGCGACAATTGTCGCGCTGTCTGGGGACGAGCTCGGAAACCATCGAGCTTCTGGCAGCTACTACTGGACACTTTTTGCGAAAAGAGCCGCGCACGTGGCCACGAGAGAAGTGTCCTACCTCAAAAAACCATTCCATCGTTTTCAGAGCCCATCGGGAACCCCCTTTTCTCAGCCTTAAAATAAAGCAGATGGGGAAACCCAGCGGCCCGACCATTGGCGGTGCGAGCGAGGCGATGCGCCACGGAGCTGCGAAAGCAAAAAGCTGTCCACCCGAGAGCGATGGCACGGCGCCCGCCTCCTTCCCTGACGGCCAACATTCGCGAAGCCTGAGCACGCAGGGAATCGTTGGGCACTCAAGGAGCGTCACCGCGTTTGAAATGTGTGCGAACTCGCACCAAAACATCGAGGCAGTGGATGCGAGCACCGAGAAAGCCAGAGGAAAGTCAATGAGAAGATCACAGCATCTTCCGAATAACATAAACATGTTCTCCATTTGAGTCCACGCAGGACTGTATCCATGAGACGCTCAAAAGTAGCTGGGGCATTACATAATCTAGAAGGCATAACATTGAATTCATAAAGTCCGTCTGGGGGGAAAACGCGGATGTTTCTTTGTCTTTGTCATATTCCTGCATCGGGATTTGCCAATAGCCGATCGGAGGTCAAGGCTAGAGAAGTATTCCGCACCTTGTAAACAGTCGAAAGCGTCATCTATTCGGTGCATGGTGTACACAAATTTCCGGGTAATTTTGTTTAGGGCACGATAATCAACGCAGAAACGCACTGATCCGTCTTTTTTACGAACGAAAACGATGTGCGACGACCACAGGCTAACTGAGGGGTGAATGATGTTGCGTTCAAGCATGTCCGAAACATGGTCCTGATGATCTTTCGTTCAGACGAAGATACACGATACGGACGGCGGCGGATGATATGAGAGCCATCCGTGTCAATGAGGTGTGCTGTTGCGGAAGTCTGGCCCAGCTTCGACGAAGAGAAGTCAAAACAAGCTGCGTGTTTTTCAAGCAAAGCAAGGAGGGACTTAGCGTCTTAGGGCTGAGGTCAGAGCTAAGGTTTTCGACAAGAGTGGCCGATGACGATGCAGGATCCGAAAGGCGCTGGCCTGCTGACGACGAGCAAATGGGCATTACAGACATGACCTGGCTGTCAGCAGCAGCAGTAACAATAGCAACAGCTTTGGGCAGCAAGATCGGCTCTGACTGAACTGACGTTCGTTGGAGCAAGTACAGCTGACCCTTCGAAACCCAACGAGGCAGGTGGGAATGATGACTCCTTTAGGAGGAAAGACCCTGTAGGCACGGCTAAAATGTCACCATCTTGAATCCTATCTGAGCACATTGTTATTAGTGTCTCTTGCCCAGGGAGCAAAACGTGATCAGCTTGTGCCACCAACCGAGGCGGCTCCTCATCATCAACGCTGGAGAAGTGGGTAGCCGTGAGTTCGACAGCCGGTAAATTGCAGGAAATGACAGCGGACGCCGACGATAGAAAGTCCCACCCCAGAATCAATTGGTGTGCACACGGAGTAAGCACTGCACAGGGAACGTGATGACGGCTTCCATCTATGAATACTCAAACTGTACACTGCGCTGAGGGTTGCAGTACGACTCCGTTAGCATTGCACAGTGAAGGACCAGTGTAAGGAGTTTTAACCTTACGGAGACGCGAACACAAATCTGCATGAATAACCGAAACGCTTGCACCAGTATCCACAAGAGCATTAACAAAACTTCCTTCTACTAGCAATGATAAAATTTTAATGGTCGTTGAGGAGGACTTGAGCATTTTCCGAGCGACGCAGTTTCACCTCCTAAAGCTGCAGGCGCTAGTTTTCAGAGCGGTTTGTAGGGAACGTGGGAAGCCGGTGAAGAGAAGACACGGACCGTTCATACGGTGAGGGTGATCGGCGGCGGGAGGTACGATTGGTCTGAGGCGGGTCAAACGAGGGAGAGGGTGGCGATGAGTGTCGCGGGGTTGAATCATGACACGACGTTGTGAACCGTAAGGATACCGAAATCTCGTTCAAAGGTGCGTACCCTCGTCGTTCTTGCATACGGCGTTGGCAGAAGCGGGATATGTGCCCCCGGATCGCGCTGTAATAGCAGACGGTTCGGTCGCTCGGGAAAGCCTGGCGAGGGTTCGCACGTTGGTGTAGTCCCCCGTGGAACGGCCGCTGCGGAGATCGCTGTTAGATGTGCGGGTGCGAACGGGGCATCTTGAGGCAGGGGTGGTCGCGATACCATCGCCGAGTAGGACGGGGTGGGAGTTGTAGTAAGGGGGGTGGCGGCGGCATCACACCCGTCATGGATGCCAGCTCCTCCTTCACGAGGTCGCGCAACTAGAGCGCTTCCGAGCGAAAGGAATCGCGTGGAGGAGACGGCGGGTCATTGAACTGGAGCTCTTCGCGGATGATTTGACGTATGAGGGCGCGTAGGTCCACGTCCCCCTGTGGTTGCATAGCCAGACCATTTGGTTGCAGACGGACGGCTTGCAATTGTCCAGGCGCTGACAGGTTGTCCGGATATCGCTGATGGTCGAAGGATTTCAATTACAAGGGCGTTGAAGGCGAAAGGTGCTATGCCCTACAGGACATGGCGAACCTTAAGCGAGGAACGAAGCGAGAACGTCTTGTATGTAAGACGCATACCTCTCCTCAGGGCCATGAAGGCGACTGGCCAGCTTCCTTTTCGCCATGTCTGACCGAGCGGTTGGCCTACCGAATATGTGGCGCAGCTCCTGACAAAAGTGGCCCAGTCGGCGAGCCTGTGGTTGTTGTTAAAAAACCATGATTTTGCCACCTTGTACAAGAAAACCCAACGTTCTGTAGCTTCGCCACGTCATCCCAACGGTTAAACGCACTGACTCGAGTAACTGATTCAGCCAGTCTTCAACGTCTTCATGGTAGAGCCAAGCGAAATGAGGAGGATCGCGCTGGCAGCTGGTGATAGCAAATGCCAGAGGCGCAGCAGGGGAGGTGCCAGAAGGCTGCTTCCGGCCCCACGCTCCATCGCTGCTACAGGAAATCACCTACCTGAATGGAGCTCAATGGGTCTGCTTGTAAGGCGCGTTGAGGACGGGATCGAGATCAACTTCCACCACTTGTAAGAGCCTTGGGTACTCGGTGTTGAAAGGCATTTATGTTACGACAGAGCCGTCTTCGAACACCGGTTTCAGCAACCAACGATGATGATGATCAGTCTCGTATTCAACGAAGCATTCCTCGGTGTGTTTGGTGATGGGGATAATGGAGCAGTGAATAAATGATTTTCTACGCTTTGCATCTTTGCCTCAAAATAGTTACGCGTTTAGTTCATTGTTTACTGTTTCTCTCTGAATTGCTACGTTCCACAACTGCTAAACTCCTGCTCCCATTGTTTTCTTATATGATCCTTGTTCGATGTGTTGCAATATGTTCCACGTTGCCCAGTCTCCTGTCTCCTTATTCCTTCTTTTCTTAACAACGCCCCCTCCTACACCAGCAGGCATTCCGGTGTCCATCGCTAGCGACACAATTTGCGCTTTCTGGTGAACTTTACATTCCCAATTATTATTACTTTATACATTATGGATTAGTATCATACATACATACATACATACATACCATACATACACCCACACACACACACATACATACATACATACACACACATGCATACATACACACTACATACATACATCGTGAAATGAGAGGGCTTTGAAGATGGTCACCAGATAGAAATAATACTTTGGAGAAGGTAGCGGCCTCAGACCTCGGCCAACATTTCGACAACGAGACTTGTCCTTGTAGAAATTTTGGCAGAGGTCTGAGGCCAAAGTATAATTTTTACATACATACATACGAAGATACACATATAGAAACATAACATACATACATACATACATATACATACATACATGCATACATACATACATACATTATACATTCACTAAAACAAAAAATTCATCTGACGCTGCCAATAACACCCCGATTTACACTCTTTCCCGTTTAACAATAGGATGGCTCGGTTTTTCCTTCCGAAAAATGTGTCTAAAAACACCAAAGCAATCACCACATTACGCAATAACGTTTTGCTCCCAACGTTCGCTTAAATTCAAGACTAAGAATTCAAGACTACAATTTGAAAAAAATTCAATACTAGATTTTATTTTGAACACACCAACTGCCACACTCTGCCCATCCGTATCTCTGTTGTTCTGCAACCAACACACTTTGACATTGCCATTTTCCATCAATCCTATCTCCCCATTTCTTAACTCGGATCGTATTTGCAACAGCAGAAGGCAGTAAACCGTTTTGCTCCAGCTTCAGAAATGTGGCAAGTGACGCCACCCGACGGACACATTCGTGACACTGGCTTTTTATTATGTATGGTGGGGCAGGGAATAGAAGGAATCTAAAATGTTTTCTCTCAAAGAAATGTCAAAGGTGCAGCCTCTGACAATATTGCTAACTAAACGGAACAATGGAAAGTCGCAATTTGATAAATCCCGTCCGCGTGACCTATGTGTATTATTGTGGGAGAATAAAACAAGGCCATATCTTTTCGTTTCATTTTATTAATGTATTTGTTTGTTTCTTGGCGTTGGCTGGGGCACTATTTACCTAGTTAGAGGTTTCAAAGCATATATATGCGGTCCTCTCTTCTCTGTTTTTTATGGACGTTGTATGTATCAACACGGCAATTCAAACAAATTTTTATGGAATTTCTCGTAGCTGCAAGCATCTTGTACTCACCTTACTAAATAAAGTTAACCCACAAGGCAAGGAAAGCTTTACTTTCGTGACGTAAGAATATTACTTATATATTTCTGTCTCTCTCTCACAAATTGCATTGTTTCAATACCACAGTTGTTTAGGCCTACCCAACCCTTTGTCGTACCCAAAACGATCAATGCTAAAGAAAAGAACACTTCCTGCCATGGAAATCGAAGCTTTGTCCTTCGCGAGGTAATCCCATCGTATATACAATCACTATTATCGCTTTTGTTTCTTTTGTGCTGATTAGGATCAAGCACTAAACACAGCGCTAAACTAGTGCATCAGTGATTTTGCCACCGGTGGGTTTACATCAACTTTTCTGAAAGAAACAGAAAGGCTCACCCGGAACTAGCAACCACTCAGGCAGTTTCGCCTGAGTTCGATGTGCTTCCGATAAATACACAACACTTTCAATGCGCCTTTGCGCAGAGGTCGCGCATGTTTCACGTCACCATGAAGCATTGCCATTTTTTGTTTTCCATAACATGCACACCTAGAACCATAGTCATGTCGCCTCTATCACTTTTCAGTGTGCACCACTATTCTAGCATTGTAATCTAGGCAAGCACAATTAGTACTTTCAGTTATTCGTAACCTTGCCTTTGAATACCCCGGGTGTACGACCAAGGGAGTTGAGCCCCTAGATTTGCTGTTCTAGCCTCGTTGCAGCCATTGTGCAAGTTGCGCCAATTTTTATATGAATATTTTTTCGTCGTAGTTTGTTTCTGAAGTGGGATTGTAGCAAGCTTTGTACAAAGACCACATACGTAACAGAGAATTCAGGGGAAAGAAAAGGGAATTTATATCATTGAGCGCTGATGACAGTCGTGTCCAATGAAAAAAGCATAAAAGGGCACTTTATTTTGAATAACGCTAACATAACAACTGCTGCGGATTGTAACCTTTTTCTACTAAAAATGCACACTAAGTGTTGAGTTGAGACAGGTACGTCGCCTCAGTGTGTACGTCAGTTTTCATTGAAAATGACACCTAATATAAACTTAGTTTACTGAACGTCGTAGTCATATCAGGCAGGATGTGAGCTAGATATCTCATTGTCGTTTTGAATTGTGTGCAACCATGACTGTTCCATCTTGCCTCAGAAGGAACGTTCATTTTGCAAACCTCGGGCTGTAAAACAGTTTCCTGTTCAAAGGAATATCAAAACGCGGGTGTTTCTACTTCCAGACTCAAAAATCCGCAATATCTTCATCATATAGGCAGCGCGAGCAAATGTTTACTTCTCGGCATGCCTGAATTGGTATGTTACGTACTCTTAGTGTTTCTATTATGTGTTTGCTCTTTAAGCGTTGTGACCTAATTAAAGACATCGTAAAAGACGTTTCAGAGAATTAAGGTGCTGTTTAGTTAGGTTATGAAAATAAAAACATTATTTTGAATTCAGCTATCATAAACACGCAAAAGAGACATCGGTTTTGAGGAACAGTGTCGCGGGTGAGTAATTAATTCATAGGTGAATAATATCCGATGCTGCGTATATGTTCCCTCGTGTGACACCCTCTCATTTTTGCTTTGCGAAGTATCCTACCATTTAGTAGGTTACTTCAACAAACATTCCTCATCATCCTGTTACAGGCGCTTAGCACGATCGTACTAATGCAGCACACCCACTGGCCACTAATGTAATGCGATGCAAAGCGAATTCCAAAGTTCTCCACAGTACAAAAACCTTTCCTGCAGCCTCCGCCATAAGGCTGTGGATATGTTTGGCTGCGGTAGTCGGCGTTGTGCCGTCCATCTCACAATTCGGAAATCT
Source organism: Haemaphysalis longicornis (assembly GCA_013339765.2). Classification (NCBI taxonomy): domain Eukaryota; kingdom Metazoa; phylum Arthropoda; class Arachnida; order Ixodida; family Ixodidae; genus Haemaphysalis; species Haemaphysalis longicornis. The sequence continues at coordinate 22,540 of JABSTR010000577.1, read as the reverse complement.
GTGCTTCAAATAACATTCACACACTACGCAGAATAAGTTTTTAAGGCGAACAACTTACCTTTTTTAACATTTTTCCTGTTTATTGCCACATTGTTATGAAATAATTTGGCATGTTTTGGTGTCACGACGATATTCTGGGTGCAAAGCTGCGTTATTTTGCATCGCTCGAGTCTTTTTGATACATAGCCATGATTCGGACGCATGCCTACAAGGGTTCTACCATGGCTCTAAGGTTTCTACGATGCAGTTAACCATTGCTCTTACATTACACAAAACCATTTCAAGCGGACATCATGTATGCATAGTGTTTTGTGACTCATACCTTTTCAGGCGGAATGTGGACATTGTTACATGTTTTTCACCTTTCCGTCGAGTATTTCATTTTCAGAAACGGTAGACTTTCTTCGGCTAAACTACACAAAACGTTTGCCCAGCCTGTGTTTGCGTACACCAGTGTGCCACGCAATTTATCCGACCAATACAAATTAAACCGGTTTAGAAACCGCGAAGTTAATATAGGCCTGGGCACTAAAACACTAAACTTTGCTGCGTGGATCTCACTTGTCGATAATCTATATTGAAAAAGAAACCTCAGACACACTGCAGGTGAAAAGCCTGCCCAGGACATAGCTTCCCCTTACCCATTATAGAGAAGCAGCCGCTACGTATGGTGTGGACCGCGCGTGGCGACGGGTGCTGGTGGGATGAAAAGTGAGCGCGTAACGGCCACGTTGGTAGGGCGTACCAATCCAGGATTGTGCATAACTACCAAGCCTCGCCTATAAGCGGCTTTCTCGAGTTCATCCCGTGTTGTTATACGCAACGGCCCAGTGGAAGTGTATGGCCATGATGGATCAGCAAGGAGAAGACATCGCAAACCAAGACCCTCCCACTAGGACATCGCGTGGCTGTTCAGGGAAGCGCCCTATTATTTTCTGCACAATTGGTGCAGTGCGTTCTTATGCGTCACGTTGCTCCCACGATTGTTCTCTTTTCATGCTGATGTCTGTGAACATGCTGATGTCTGTGCACATGCAATATTTTGTTATCCCTAAATAAAGGGGTGATTGATTCTGTTCTTTTTCTGGTTTCTTCCGTGTCATCGTTGGTTGCTCAGGCGGCTCAGGCTTGGGAACGGCTCACACAGGAAGCAGGTTCCTCCCACTGTGGCCATGCGTTTCTTTGATATTTCTTTTTACCTTGACCTGGCCCCATGATATAACGTCTGCTTACTTTCTGGTAGATGGGCGTCTCTTCCTTGCTGTTTAGGATCGCTAAACTTTCCTTTAGAGTTCTATTTTGGTTCACGAGGAAGTTCGCCTCTCCAGAAAGTGGTGATTCCAATTGTACGCGCACGATTCCGCAGAAGAGAAACCCACACACAACCCACATGATACCAGCTGCGTTCGAGGCATGCGCAAAATAATTGGAAGTGGCCCAAAGATCCTTGTGACCAACTCGCGTCAACGCTGCTCCTATTACCGATTACAAACTCCCCCATGCAGGCCACAGATCGTACGTTTTAACAGCAAAGCTGTATAACTACTACCCCTCAATGTTTCGTCGCCGTGATCCAAAACCATCTGAACAACCACCGGCAGAATACCGAGGTTGAAGGTGCACTTGGGTTCTAAGAATTATCCTACACGGTAAAGACCAAGGCTTTGTTCAAAGTCGTACAAATGCTGAGAGGTTGCTTATGGGGTAAAGGTTCTTCGCATAACTGCAGCAACACGGACAACGCATGGAAGAATACTCGAGTAGATATTCTTCAGACCTGAATCAGAGCAAGTGAATGACAAGTGCCTACTTATGAGAAAAGGGAACGTGACCTTGAATGTGTCCGCTAATGGAAGTGGCCAATCTCGAGTTTAATACCGGAGAGACTGAACACTACCAGGTTGCCCGAAAAGATAAGGTATCAGAACTACGAGCAATGATTTCTACCGCGGTTTTATAAGCGCCTGCAAATGACATAACGACCGACTGGAACATAGACAACCAGGCATCACATGTAACAATCAAGTAGCATTGGAGTCTCAGAGCACCTGAAGTGACCACTGTAGAAAACTTCAAGGCTATAGCGCCCAAAATGTTTTATAACAATTCTCCGGTCGGAGACAAAACAATTTAGTTGGTTTGGGTGCGAAATCCTTTTTTCGATATGGTTAATATGAGTCGTATGTGAAAGGAAGCAGTGCAAGCGAACGAAAGAAATTGCCAAGAAAAAAAACGTGGAAGGAAGGAGGAGCTAGAAGTTAGTTGGGATAGCAATTTACTACCACTCTGAAGATCAATGACAAAAGCTAAGGGTTGCATAAAGTAGGAATATTTGTTGGCACCAGCAGGTTTCCGTGAAAAGGGTTACAGGGCACTGCAAGCGAAGTCGAATAGCTAAATAGGCCCCAGGATACGGGTCATATCCTCTCAAAACAAGCCTACTTTTTGTGTTCAGTGTTCATCTGGGTTTCGCTAACCAAAATAGTTTGCGATGTTCAACCAAAGACCGGGATTATGTTCAACCAAGACAGAAAAAATGATCGCAATGAGTTTTTTAAATGCATAGCATTTTAGTAACTCACAATGTCACGCGGCGTTGGCGTGCCTTGTCGTAGTCCGCATGCGCGTCTTGTCGTAGTCCGCATGCGCGCCTTGTCGTAGTCCGCAGGCGCGCCTTGTCGTAGTCCGCAGCCAGGATAAGTTTCCGGCGCCCGGTTTCGAACCCATGACGCCGCGGGCGGAACGCAAGGTGCCCGGCGCACTACCGACCGAGCCACGAAACCGACACAGATTTCGATGCACCGAACGCGCCTTATATCCTTCACTCATTTCTCGTTTGTTTCGAAAGCGCCACAAGTTGTCCCGCGCCTCCAAAAAGATGGCGACACGGGTCCCGCGATCGAGAGATACGACTTGCCGGCGCACCCCCTCGGAAATGCTGTGCATTTGATCGTGCCCCTCGCGAGGGGGATGTCTTTTTTATAGGCTGAATGTAGGGGCCAACGTAGTTAGGTTGATGGTTCTATTATGCCAACTGGTCGATGAAGGTGGAAGCTACAAATCGTGTCGAACTCTTCTGGCTCACATGGACTTTAACTGAACCCGCGATAGACAAGACAACTTTCGGCATTGTAGCGCGTTAATTGATAGTTTCGGGGGTGGTGGAGGATGTTGTAAAAAATATTGCTATGACCATCTCGTACTACCGCTATCATCATGAAGAGTTCTTCGGAAGAAGGGAATCATGGAGGTATATCTCGGCGGCTCTTCCCTTGGTCAACAAATCCAGCCATGGCTGACCCAAGCGCAGTGCCGCCAACAGCCCGGCAAAGTACCACTGGAAAATCTATTCCACCTGTCACCGAATGCTGCGCCAAAAGACAAAGTTTTCTGCACCAACCCGCTAAAGCAATGCAGTGCCACCGTGAGAGATGGTTACAGCTCTAACTCACCGTAGTGGTGCGCCAACACCATGTGAGATCGGTTCAGCACAGGACCACCCCAGCTCTGCGGCACCAGCGCGAGAGATGTTTGCAGTGCTAACTCACTCACCCCAGTAGTGTGGCGCGCCGCCACAGAAGATGGTTACAATACTGTCTCCGTGGAGCGTCACCACCGTGTGAGATGCTTGCTGTGCTGACTCACCCAAGCAGTGTGTCGCCAGCGTAAGAGGTGGCGGGAGCACTGACTCACCCTAGAAGTGCGGTGCCTCCGTGGCCAACGGTTTCAGCGCTTACTAACCGCACCTGTGCGCCATCATCATGGGACAGTCCTTTACGCATGGATGGTCAGAGACAAGTCGCACAAAGTGTAGAGACATTTGTTAACCATCGCCAATCAAGCCGGGCAGACAAAGGCAAAAAAAATTACTCCCGCTTCTTCACCCGGGTTGAACGGGACCTTTGTCTCTTTGCTTACTTGTTTGCACACAGGAACAGACGTTAATGCGAAAGGATAGGGTAAAAAGTTCCACTCATCAAATTGACCATGCCCCACATCCTTCACAGAGGCAGGATAACCGCGGAATACGAAAAAAGCAATACTATACACACAGCATGCGGGTGTAAATCAAAACTTCTGGCGCCGACCAACGATGTACAGAAGAGTGCAATATACAGCGCATCAATTACAGCACATAACGACGTGAAGAGCAGTAGTGATTAAAATAGTATATATGCAACAAACCGTCACAGAATGCAAGGAAGTAATCGCAAACAACGTTCTCTTTTTACACAAAGAAGTTGTAAATCATGTCAAAACTCCCTTCACACTCTTCAGCTTGACGAGGGTTTTATCGTCGTGACGTATAACTTTATAAGTTTGTCTAAAATCACAAATTTATTTCTGCAGCTATACTGATGGTAGCATTTATCTACAAATTAAAAAGAAAAGGCCCTAGATGCCCCCTGCGGCACGCCACAGGGCACTGCTCCGCTCCGGATCGGAGTAAAACACCTCTATACCTACTATTCGTTTTCTGTATTGCAAGCTTGAGCGAAATAATGAAGCAACAAAACCACGCAAACCATAGTTCTCCGGGTTCTGATGAGGAGGTCATGATTAATAAGGTTAAAGGCACTTAAAAAATGAATGCGTGTGCCTAACTAGTTATTTACTTTTTCGATGTTGTCTAAAATGTACTCTATCTGAGCAACAAGAGCGGCCTCAAGTGCTAAAGCCTCTGCGGAAAAAATACTGGCTATCAGTGGTGATGTTATATTTCCATTCAAAATTCGAAACGCACTTGAGAATGATTTTTCAAGTGCTTTTTGACAACACAAGTAGTATGAAAATAGGTCGGTCGCTTTTTCATATCGTTCTTGTCACATTTCTTATAAAGTAGCTTTACACGAGCCACTTGAATTTGGTATAAAATACAGCTTGTTCTAGCATAAATCGAATACGTAGCTTAAGCAGGGTGCAAGGTAAGAATGGCGTGTTTCATAGGTTTTTTTTGCACTCCGTCAATATCGATAAAGCTTCTATAATTAAGGTTTTTACTACATCTGTAACTTCAGCTTCCCTGACAGGATCGAGAAAACCTGCGCTGATCTTTCTATACACATTATTTAAATCATAATGTAAGATCAATTGGTTTGCGGCGTTCACAATATGGTTAGTAAAAGCATTAGCTAATCCTTTGCTTGCCAACTTGATGCCATCATTCTGTATTTCACGCACTGCCTTTGTGCTAACGTTATAGCTTTAACAATGAGTGCAGATTCTCCTTAGAGTAATCATATATTTGGAAGAAGAATAATATGTGGTAATGTTTTCGCACGTTTTTACTTCTATTGAGGCGAATACGAAATGTTTGAAACATTTTTCAGGGCACCTGGATCTTTGATCATGAAAAAAACTTCAGCATATTGTATTTTCTCTTGGTTTTACCTGTTACATCAGGGCTTATCAAGGGTAACGGATTTCCCCTTTTTTTTGTACCTGGAAAAAAAAATAACCTCCATATATGGGTTTTAGGATATGATATACGACTTCGTAAGCTTCACAAGCATTCACTCCTTTGTAGTCACTGAAGCATGCCACCATGGACATTTTTCCTACAAATAACGAAGGGTTTTCAGTGTATAACCAGTATTACAGTAGTAAAAGGTAAAAGTTTGCTTTTGTTGAACTTTTTGGCGCAGCACAGAAAAATGGGCAAACGGTCGCTCATTTGAGTCATAATAACGCCAGCTGTGACACTCTCCGTTGTGATATTTGTAACAAAAAGTACATTCGTGTCGGCGTACTTTTTATCCCTATGGCTCCAGGATAAACGACATTTAAAAGGCCATTTGCGGTTAGAGAACATCCAGTTGGACTTTTCAGGAATCATTACTTAGCATGTTTATATTCATGTCTCCAGCAAAAATGAGATCAAAATGAGACTAGTTTAAGGATGAAAAAAACCTTATAGATATTCTAAAATTTCTGTCAGTCACCCATTTGTAGCTCCAAGCTACCTCAAAAGAAATGTTTTGTAGTTGCAGTCACTTGTGGACACACAAAAACTTTCTAGAAGCTCGCAAGTGAAATTATTTTTTACCAACCGGAAACTCCACCACCGCGGCCAGTTCCCGATTGACAAAACTGTCTGACGGGAATGTAAACAATAAATATTTGTTGCATATGTACTCCATGTTTCCGAGAGCCTTATTATAACGTGAAATATTTTCAAGATGCTCAAAATGGACACTGAGCTCATATTTTTATGATTACCGACAGTATGTGTAGGTGAAAACATTTTTAAAATTTTATTTATGCTTGTCCAAGAAAATATTTTTGTTGTGTGGCAGTAGCTACCATTCACCATTGGCGCCTGTCATTGTTATCACTATGTAACCTAGGCAATTGACCTGTTTGTTACTGTAGCCTCTCCAATTGGCAGGAAGTTAAAATGCCACTACCTTCTGCCCTTCTGCTTTGTGCATAAGGATTCTCCCAGTCATGGGCCATAGCAGCAACTTAGAACCATTTACCTCGCCCTGTTTTTCGCGTCGAAGTAAAACAGCCCGAGTTCGCTTGGTTAAGTTTTTTGCAAGAGCCCTCTGTCGGCTGCATTGTTCAGTTTTTATTCTGTTTTTCCACAATTCATCGCGCTTTACTTGTTTGAAAAAGCGAAAAATTATCCCATTTGTTTTTTCGTTCATTGCTGGCAGTCGGGCGCTAGCCACAATGTCATCTTGCAGAATACCTGGAAGCTGAGTTTTTTTAAGCTAGCTAGTTTATCTTTTCTAGTAAAATTAAAAAGTTATCTGCCGTAAAAAGTTTTTAACCTGGCGTGCTCTGCTTCCTTCGACAGCTGGCTCCAAGGGTATAATGTTTCCCCTTGTTTCATATTTAAACTTTTGCAACTTAGTCTCGTCCACTCTAGGTAAAACCAAGAGAAATTTGTATTTGATACTAGACAAATACATATTTCACTGCATCGGCCCACGCAATATTATCCCCATACGCATGCGTTTACTGTAAGTATATTCACGTTTGTAACAATTACCAATTTCGGTTTCTCAACAGCACTAACTTCTCACCTTCGACCATTACAGCTTATTTCAATCTTGCATCCTTACAATTAAGCAGTCTACTTCACTCGCATGGAGAATTTCCACACCAAAGATACAAGAATTTGCAATTTCACCTTATGCATCAGTTGTCACGAACTTGTGAAAATGTATCTACTAACAATTGCTTTTGGAATGAGTTATGTATCGTTCGGGTACAAACATGAGGGTTTTTTGATGGCCAACTAGGCGCGTCTTTGCATCTGTCAATTTTTTCTCTTCGTGCTCTGCTGAATGCGCGCGCTGTTCAAAGAACTGAAACTGTAAATCAAATAAACATTGCGCAGGCGCGAAAAAAAAAATTTCATGGTACTTTACATTCATGAACGGCGTTATTGGACCAGTTATACGTGCAGAAGGCGCATCGTCCTCATATACTCGGAAATACGCACTAACACAATTCATTGGTTAGAATAGAAAGTTATAATAAAAAGTCCAATGCTTTTTGTCGCCTCTGTGAAGCAAGCATGACACTGCCTCTCATACAGGTGCCACAAAATACACCTCCCAAAAAGACATGTTTTCAACCACACCACGCTGGAAGGGCACTTGGACTGTTTCTAAGGCATTCAGCAGTCACCATTTCTTGCTTTGTCGCAATGTTTGCCAGACTACCTTGGAGTGCTTTGCCGGTGTTGCAGCGTACGACGCCAAACCGTGACGAATATCATAACGCACTTGGCGTGTTTAGGATGCCGATGCATGGCTATTTGATCTATTTAACTGTGCGGCAGGGTATTTCAGTTATTACAACATGAAACTCTGCAGATATAGATTTTTCCGGAATGCCATGTCTGGTCCATCGCTGGCGGGTAAGTATTTCCTAACTTCATCAACAATAGTTTGAATGCCATTCAACTGGAGTGCTCGGTCTTCGCTTCTCCGCGCCCTCAAGCGGCAATCAATTGGTAACAAGCAGTAGGAAAAATGGTTACGTCCCTCTTTACACTCTGCTTACATCCTGCCAAAAGGCTCAACTTTGTATGTAGATTCTCTGTCTTTTCTGCTTGATGTTCGACTTCTAGGTTTTAGATTACTATTGCCAACGCGTAAAATTTAAGGTATTCAAGGAGTTGTATGTGGGTTCAGGGGTTTAGCGAGGTGGGCGTTAGTATTACGTTTCTGTGTTTTCGATGCTTAAAAATTGCAAAGACCCGTATGTAAAAATGGCGCCATTTGACGTCACTCGCCGCGCTAATTTGGTGTTTTTGCTTCAAGCTTTTATTTCAAGGCACGTACATCTACCTGTAGAAGCGCAACTTTGAACCAAGTGGCTCATATTGGAATCGTTGCTATTACTTGGAAATAGAAAAATGCTAAGGTGGTGGAAAATACGACCTCATTTTTGGCTTTGTGCATGAGCGTACACATTAGTGAGTTTTGACCAATTCATTTGATATACAGAGGCTTGATTTAAGTCACTACTTTATTTACCCTGACCTCCGAAGATATCTGCATTTCCTTGAAAGGCGCAGAAAACCCAACGTGCTTTGAAAAAACAGATCAACTTGTTCCTCTCCAATATTTTGTGCAGGAACATTGCGAAGGCCGTGTGGTTTTTTTTTGCATGAAACGAACAAATGAATTCGGTAGATATTTATTTAAAATATTGATGGCGGAATATAAAACCCCTTTTTTCCAGGGAGGCCGTTTGCAACGCCAACAATAAACGTGAAAAACTTGAATATATAACTGTTTTGTCAATCTCCTAATGGGAAAAATGGACATATTAGGTTCTGTGGTTTTCTTAATTGATATGTGACTGAAGGTAGAGTAACGTGTAACGTAGGGAAATTTCATTAAACCAGCACATGTGTTCGCCCATTATCAAAAAATTATAGACGAAACTGGCCCTGCTTTATTTTGGGTTGAGATATTTTTTTCTGTCATTTCGTTAACCATTCCTTCTATGTTGGGATGAAAATGCCCTGAAATGAACTGAAAATGCCCCAGTGTTACTACACTGTTGTTTACCCGCGTTTATTTTCTGATTTCTGCTTAAAAATCGTCATTTTGTTCGTGGGCTTCCGAAGTACCGGCATATATCTTGGTAGAGTAACCAATTCAGCTGAAAATATGATCGGATATATTTCTTATTCAGTATATTTACAACAGTTCTGCAGCGGTTTACTGTTCCAGAAATGTAGCTGTCGGTTTGCTGTTCGGAACCCCCGTGACTCTGCATGCGCCACTGCAGCTAAGGGGGAATATAGCGGCTCCGCGATCCTCCGGCGGCTGCTAGTGCCCCACTGCCATTCGTTACTCGCTCCGCTGTCATCTGGTCTAAATTTTTTTCTCGAGCCATGAAATCTTAGTAAAAAGTCACCGCATTCGTTGTATGGGCGGAGATTTAACGGTGATGTTTGGAGTTTAAGCTTGTAGATGGACCAGCGAACAGTACTAGAAAAACCTCGCCCAGCGATGACGTCACTGCGTGCGCTGGCTCAGCTCCACCCTCAACGACACTCCTCCCAGCGTTCGTAGTGTGATGTGTTTTGCTCTTCATCTCGCTAGTTCACGCACGTTCTCGCCTAAAGTGCGAAGCGCAAAAGAGCTCGTGCTACAGACGCCAACCTTTCAAAGCCAGTTGCAGCCAGTTCCATTACGTGCTATCGCGGTACATTCTGGGAGACATGTGAAAACCTGGCGGCAAATTCTTGTCGCCCTGCAAACAATGAAGTCATTTGCGCGACAAGCACGAAAATTCATGCGAGGTGCGACAGGGCGGTATCCAACGAAGAAAAGGATGGGGCAACAGTACCTGGGCAAAAAGATGGGAAATCATCAGTCCCGAAGAAGAGGAAGCCGACCGCGTAATCACCGCGGCGCTACACGAGGAAGCACGTGATGACTTAGCTCCAATCCCAAATGTTGTGCCGGTGGATTGGTGGCGGAACCTCAGCAAGTTGCAGAAGCTTTGGAGTTAGTAGCTCACGTACATTGCGGATTCATTATTGACCGAGTGTTAATTGCTATTTGGTAGCGGTGAGAAGGCTACCAACGACGCCTAGCACAAACTTAACCGAGTTTGGAGGCATACCCACGAGGAAAACTTGTCCCAGTCTCCTAAGGCACTTACACAGACGGTTATCCGAACAAAGAATAGCTAGATATCGCCGCCAACTTCATTGTTTGCTTGGTTTTCTTTCCACAATTGCGAGGGTCCACCATTTTTTATCAGTAGACCAGCATAAGCTCGAGCTCGGTCCAGTGACCTTCGAAAAAATAACGCCCGAATATTGTAAAATGCACTTATAAACCTACCTTTATCAGCTGTATAAGCAATGTTATCGTAGATGCGAATTCCATGGATATTGTTGTCGGTAGTAGGTACATTTATCTACATTGCTCTGCTGTCTCCCGAACGAACATTGGTTTGCGAAATCCATGCCTCACCAGCAATATTGTGACATTGTGTGCATTAAATTGATTTTGAAGCAACGCTTTCTGCCTCTAATAGATCACGGTTCTTTGATGGCGTGCGGGACAAGAAACTCTCACACGCTGGGGAGAGGGAGGGCGCATTTCACTCACGGGCACAGTGTAGATGGCGCGGTGATAGTGCGCTGTTACCCAGCGCACCCCGTGCGTACCCCCCGCGGGCGTCGGCGGGACCGTTCCTTGGGTATTGTTTACCTGCTTTAACAACAGTGTTCGGCCGGTTTGGCACAGCTTCACGTCCATTGTGCGCCTACTTCACACGGCTTGATTAACTTGTTAAACAGCACCTCCTGTGTTTACCCATACCCGACAAAATAATTGGTCGTACGGCAAATATACGTTAGGGATTGGTTCGAAGGACGGGAAAACCAAATGTAGAGAACAATTACAGACATGTGGCCACTAGAAAAACGCCATCTTTCGCGCAGTGCTTGCGACAAATGAGGCTGCGTTTTCTAAATTGGCGAATCCAACTTCTGTTCTGTTTTAACAGTTATTACAAAAACAAAAAAAGCACTTTGGAATTATAAATAGCGATTTTAAAAGTTTTCTCAGCTTATCGCTATTCGAAAATTTACTGAACTAACTAGTTTATTTCGGTATAATAGGAATCACTAAGCTCTCTTGCGGAATTGTTTCGGCGTATGCGCTTGTGGTACGCGGTTGTGTTGCCCCGAGCTAGCACTTGAGGATGGCTAGTTTCCGCTGCCCCAACCTTCAGAACACGTTCGTTCCCCTTCGTTTTCTTTGCTCCGACACACGGCAGTGTGTCGGAGCAAAGAAAACCGTTCTATTCCGCTCGTGCCCGGCCTTGCTGAGTTCCGGACGGCACCCCCACGAATTCGATGAAACGGCTGGCAGAATATATGGTTTCACTCTTTCTAGAGCTACGTGTGGAATTCAAGTGATGTCGCTTGGTAATCGTTTGTGGGGCGTGATTGCAGCTTCGCTTTCCAACAACTTTCACAGCTAGAATTGAAGCCAATGTTTTCGTGGCCTTTTTGGGAGCTTAGCCAGCCCTCTTTGGGAGGTTTCCAACGTTGTGTCGGCACTCCTACTTCCAATCCAGGTCTTGCTTGTTAATCAGCACTGTTTGCTATGACTTATCACCTTGTCTCCAGAGTAATGTATTCAAACTTTAAACTCTTGCATACTGCATGACGCCTAATATGTGGAAGGCTAGGTGACCCCAGGCGTTTGCAGATCGACGCAAAGCCCACTTCCAAACACGAAGCGTAGCATCAAAAACAAATGGCAAAAAGGAAACAGCAAACCCGTCCTGATAAGTGCAGTTGCCCTTGGCACTGAAGCGACCTCACCAGTGTCATACGATTCTGGAACTACTGCAGAACACGGTTGGACAAGCCCTTTGGAAGCAGACGTACACAACAAAAATACAATAATACCAGTTCAAACTGATATGCTCGCCATACTACCTGTAAAAAACTAGTGCTTGGAAGAAAAAATGCTTGCGAAATACACTCAAAAGGCAAAAGAGTTTGGCCAACTGGTGTATCGACTTCAAAATGTAATACCCTTTAGCAAAACAACTACTTTGGTTATGAGGAAAATATGCATTTGTATAAAAAATAAGGATTTTATAAATATCTCGAATTGCACAGATTTGAGTGATATAAAACGAAACACTAAGAAGAAATTTTGGTTATAATGGGGAAAAAAAAGAGGCAAACCAGAGTGATTGATTGGTATTTAAAATAACAAAAAGTTGTAACACTCGAAATACCTCATACTAGGTAACATCGTTGGGAAAAAGCGCAAAAACGTGTGGAAAGACAAAAGTATTTTAGCGGTGATTGCAAGGACAAGGCTAATTTTCTTGACTCTAAATAAATCACAGCATAGTGAAATGATTTGGGACCAATAAAGAAAAATAGCTTTGAAACAAAAGTGCCTGAGTGTTAGTTGCGGGTATCATTCAAATTTACAAAACTTAACAATTTCAATTTCAACTTGCTCAAATATGGCGCACAGTAGAAATACAAGTTATGCATACAAAATGACTGAATGGTGATTAGAATTTACGCTAAATAAATATTTTGGACCCAGCAAAATATTTATTTTTTTGGGGCAATGAAAAAAAGTGGGTCACAAGGAAATGACGGAAGGCTGGCTTGTCTTGGACGGTTTCATCACAGTGCAGGTTGTGCCTTTACTGTGAGAATAAAACAAAACTGTACGAATACATGGCTCCTTCGTAAAATGCATGTAAACTACTTACGTACCTCTCATTCAAACGCTGGCTTAGCAGTAGCCACACGAGCAGAAAAAAATTCCCCACATTTCCTGAGGGGGGGAAGAATGTGAAAGTGCGAATGCACGAGTTGAATCTGCGCGGTTTGGTAATGTTCGCGAAAGAGAGATCACACACACACACACAACTACAAAGAAAGAAAGATGCATTTATTCACAGACACCTATTTGTGTTGTCGTTGTACTTGATTGCTAGAACGGATCTCAGCTTTGAAATTTCGGGTCAGTACTCCTTTAAGCGGGTGCATTAGTCCTTCTCACGCCCGATTCCTGGCCAATCCCCCGCGTGGTTATGTGCCATGCACAGACACCTATTTGTGTTGTCGTTGTACTTGATTGCTAGAGGGGATCAGCTCAGCTTTGAAATTTCGTGTCAGTACTCCTTTAAGCGGGTGCATTAGCCCTTCTCACGCCCGATTCTCTGGCCAATCCCACACGTGGGTACGTGCCATGTCAGCGGCCAGGCAGCGCGCGCCCATCTCCCCCCCCCGTTGCCAAGGAAGACGAGGAGATTCCTGGCCAATCCCCCACGTGGGTATGTGCCATGTCAGCGGCCAGGCAGCGCGCGCCCATCTCTCCCCGTTGCCAAGGAAGACGAGGAGCGCGCGCACCCGCAGCTGTTGCTATGCGGACGGCGGCGGACGCTTCAGGCTCGCTTAAGAAGTGCATTCGCACTTAAAAAAGTGGCTCCAATCTATGCAGTGTAGGTGGTTGGAAGGAATGCTGTAAACGAAACCCACAACAATTGCCTATGCGACGTCACTTCAATTGTGCCACTTGGCTCTGCAAACAGAAAAACCAGAGATTCTACCTGCCGTTACCGTGGAATTCACAGGGGCGGCGTCCAGAACGCAGACACGTCGGTCAGGCCAGGTAGAGGGCGGACGCCTTTGCTGTAACCCCGGTCATGCATCGGCGGCAGAAAAAAAACGGCGCCGAGTGCCGCTCGGAGGGTGACACAGCGGGACCTAGCGATTCTGATGTGGAAGCTCTGGGCTACATCACTGGGCTGCACAAGCGGGGACAACGAAACAATTTTGAATGCGAGCTTAGTGATTCCCGTTTATACCGATTTAAACTAGTTATTTAGTAAGTAGGGGAATGGAAAAGAAGCTGAATGAACTCTTATAATCGCTATTTATAACAACCTGTTGCTACTCTCGCCTTGTGTAATACTTGTTAAAACACAAGCGGATTGGTATTCACCAACATGAAAAAAAAATTCCCCGCATTTCCCCGAGGGGAAGAATGTGAAAGTGCGAATGCACGAGTTGAAATTTGCGCGGTTCGGTAATGTTCGCGAAAGAGAGATCACACACACACAACTACAAAGAAAGAAAGATGCATTTAATCACAGACACTTATTTGTGTTGTCGTTTTACTTGATTGCTAGAGCGGATCTCAGCTTTGAAATTTCGTGTCAGTACTCCTTTAAGCGGGTGCATTAGCCCTTCTCACGCCCGATTCCTGGCCAATCCCCCACGTGGGTATGTGCCATGCACAGACACCTATTTGTGTTGTCGTTGTACTTGATTGCTAAAGCGGATCTCAGCTTTGAAATTTCGTGTCAGTACTCCTTTAAGCGGGTGCATTAGCCCTTCTCACGCCCGATTCCTGGCCGATCCCCCACGTGGGTATGTGCCATGTCAGCGTCCAGACAGCGCGCGCCCATCTCCCCCGTTGCCAAGGAAGACGAAGAGCGCGCGCACCCGCAGCTGTTGCTATGCGGACGGCGGCGGAATGCGGACGGCGGCGGACGCTTCAGGCTCGCTTAAGAAGTGCATTCGCACTTAAAACGGAGTCTCATTCTTGGCAAGCACTACGCAATAGGTACCCTTTCTCTATGTGCCTGATGTGTGTATGTGTTCTATTGGACAGTGTACCTTTGACAGTGCAGAACCAACTCTAACACGAAAGGTTCTTTCCACCAGTAACTAGAAGGGTTTTAAAGATATTACCAGAAACATCGAATGACGTAAGGTCACTAGGGATCCCATAACGCCAAGCGGTGTTATGGGCCTTTTAGAGGTCGAAAAAAAACAGTTTAAAACAGAAACTGTTTGCGAATGAAGGCATCCTTTAGTATAATGCTAGTGCCACAAGTTGATCTTTTTGTGCATCTCCCCACCCTGAATTCTGCCAAGCAGCTATCGATAAGGCCGTTGTACTCAAAACGTACACAACTCCTCAGATTTATCAGCTTCTCGAGAAGCATGAACCAGCAGCTGGTCAGGGCAATGCATCGATAGAAAGCGGGAGAGGAAATGTCCTTCCCTTCTTTAAAGAATGCTACAAATATGGAATCGATCCAAGACTTTAAAATGTGCCCCCAAAGCCATATCTTGTCGAAAAGGCGAAGGAATGTTACAAGGGTGTCTGTGTGTAATTGCTGGGTCATTGTATATATGATGTTGTCTGGGCCTGGAGCTCCGTGGTTACACGTGCTCAGAGCACCCCTTAGCAAATAAAGTGTGAAGTATGAGTTATAAGTGCCTGATCTGTCATTGTCATATCAAGGCTTCTTTTCGGCCACGAGTTTGTGTTTCATAAAAGTGTTTGTGTATGGGGCTGAACTGGACACGTGTTGGAAGTGTTGTGCGAGTGTGTCAGCCTGGTCGTCGAGTGTGTCCCTGTTGTGCTGACCAGATGCATGCTTTGTGTTTTTTGTCCCTTCAGTTTGCGTATTCATGTCCATACTTTTCGTGTGTCTGTGTAGGAGGTAATTGATGTTGTGAATGTGCGCCAACTCTCACGTTTTCTCTCGCGGCGCACACGTTTTCCATCGTCTGTGGCCTGTGGAAGAAAAGGAGGTTTCTCGACGAGGGCTACTAACGAAGGATACCCCACGTCTTGTTCTGAGCCATCGCGCCCGCCTCATTCCACCACGGCCTTTGCTGGTTGCGCGGTGCACCAGAGGCGTGGGGGAATGGACTTTGGGTAGCGTCGAGGATGAGCGCCGTGATTACTTGGGTGGCCTCTTCAACGTGTAGTGTCCTACGGATGTGTGGTTTTAAAGAGAGAAAGTGTTAAATTAATATACGAAAATATTTAAAGGGCGAAGTTTTGCCTCTCGGTAGAGGGCACGGTCTCGCCGGGAGAAGGAGTGGGAGGGAATTGGTAAGTATGATAACAGGCTATATACAGACTATGTATGAAAGACTATGTACCGACTATATACATACCACTCTCAGGTTACCTACAGCCTATTTACACAAAACCCGACTCACTCACACATACACACCGCCGCGCACACAAGAGGGCTAACAGGGGGTGGATGGCCGGTGGGATCTGTTTTATGCAGAAATGCAATATAGTCGGGGGTTGTCGTGCGTCCCTTGGCCGGCGTGCGCAGCGCGTCTGATGATGATTGTGGCATGATGCTCCTAGGGATTGGCCAACCAAACAATCCATCACGAGATAGCTTCGCGTTCAACCACCACCGTCATCTTCCCGTAGGGGAACCGCTGAAGAACCAGGAGAAGAAGACAAAGCTGCGAAGAGGAGGGCTGCGTGAGTTTGGCTACCGTTATCCTCCTCGGCCGGCGCATCTTCCCGATCTGAACCCGGTCGAAGAGCGGCTCATCGCGCCTCGACTCCCCTTCATGAGCATCAGGCGGCTGACTCGAGGCAACGGGCAGTTTGGAATCAAGGGACAGGCGGTGAACGTGCCCATCGACGTATCGAAGGTTGTGCGGTGCCTTCCTCGTATGGTACCCGAGGACGTTGCTTTCGACGTTCACATCAAGCGGAGGCTGATGAGTCCGGCAACGTACAAGCGCGGGTTGGTGAAGCGCGGCAACATCCTGGCTTGGCTCAAGCACCTGGAACACACCCCGCTGTATCGCGCCATCAACGTTCGGGTCGATTGGATTCGGCTCGATCACTTCGATGACGGCGGCGAACGAGAGGAACACAGGAAGACGACGTCGATGATGCTGACGGTGAGTTCGAAACGATTCCCGACGACTTTGACGAGAACGATCCTCTGCAGTTGGCGGCTGCATTCAACGCGGTCTCGAAGACGCTTCTCTATAAGGAAGCGGAAATGACATGTGTGAAAAAAAAAAAAATGATTACGCTCACACTCTCACCTCTCTCTTCGCCATTAATCGCATCACACTCATCGGTGCACCCAATGCATTTCTGCATCCTCACAATCCCCCTAGGGGAGGTGCGGGGAATTTTTTTTTTACAGTTCATGGGCGGGTGTTGAAGAGTCGTCGATCGAATCGAGTTCTGCATTGAAATAAGGAATCATGTTATGGGTCTTGAATGAGTCCTGTACATTAGACAATCCTTTGGCGGTCGGGGAATTTAGTATAGAGCTGTGAGCCTCCTCGAGCAGCCTGAAGGCCTCCCGGTGCAGCATGAAGGGCCCCCTAGGACGCAGGATGTCCTCTCGCAGTGCTTGATGGTAGCCCCAGCCGCCGGTATCCAGACACCAGTTTTTTCCGGGCACCAGCGTACGCAGGGCAGGAGCAGAGAACGTGATCCAGTGTCCTCGGGGTCGGGGCAGTGGGCACATGTGGGTGTGGCCTTGCGGCATGCCTGCCTGTTGGAGGCGTGCTGCTGTGTTGTAGCAGCCGGTGCGCAGCCGGAGGAGGAGGGACCGACTCAGTCTGGGTTATCCCTCTGGTGGGAAGGAGCCGCGGGGCCTCGCCGGTGGCCACTCGTTTGCAGGGGTGGCGGGCGGCCACCTCACGCCTGATGACGTCGCTGGCAACATCATAGCGCACCAGGGACGCGGAAACTGGGGCCGTTGTGGAGTGGTTGGCTGCTTTGGCTAAATCGTCTGCAGCCTTGTTCCCCGGTATACCGACGTTGGCAGGAAGCCACTGCAGTCAGGGGTTGCAGCCTTGTCCCTGCAGGTCGCGCAGCTTGGCAAGCAGGGACATCTCGAGGTGGCCACCTTGCCCCCGTGGTGCAGGCGTCCCTCAGGCTAAGTCGGGAGTCACAGAATATGGTGGCCTCTTGCGGTTGGGTCTTCTCGCAGCATGTCCGCTGCCAAGTGTAGCCCTGCCAGCTCGGCTGCTGTAGAGCTGGTGGGGAACGGCAGCCGGCATTGCCCATGAGCTTCCCTGTCCGGGGCAGTGCAAGCAGCAGCACCTCGGCCCTCACTCGGAGGGACCGAGCCATCAGTGTACACCAGCAGTTGTCCGGTGGTTCCAGGTCTATGAGGGCAGCCGCTTCGTGGCGAATCCCGACCTCTGGCAGTCTCGCCCGGGCCCTAACTCCTGGCAGCGGGGTAGTTATGTCTAGGGGTGCGGCTGCCGCTGGCGGGGGGGGGGGAAAGGCAGAAGGCACGCCCTCTGAGGGACTTAAACATAGTCCTCAAATAGAGTGGCCATGCTGCCCATGCGGGATTGGCCTCTCGAGCGGACTGGCGGAGGTGGTCACCTCCAGATGCTCGGTGCAGGCGCTCCACATGTCGCAGCGCGTGTGCGTGGCGAGCAGCTGGATGGGCCAGCTTCCAGTTTCCGTCAGGGTGCTGGCCACTGGGGAGTCTCTTGGGAGGCCGACGCAGCGCCGAAGGGCCTTTCGATGGGCCAGCTCTAGGGTCTTTCATTGGGCGTCCCTGAGGTTCACCAGGGGGAGTGCGTAAAGAACACGCGAGACAGCGCAGGCTCTGTAGATCCGGAGCGCCCACTGGTGCAAACACCCTCTACCCTTTCACAGAGCTGGTTGATGCCCTAACGGCATGGGTCATTTGGTCAGTTGTGCCCAACGGCGGAATTTCATGAGAGGGTTTCATCGATGACCAGGCGAGGTAGACGACTTCGCATCGCCAGAGGAGGGGTCTTTCGTTAAGATGCAGTGGAGCAGTGCGTCGGACTTGAGGTGGGTACGGATGGTTTGCGATGGCCTCCGTTTTGGCGTGGCCATCCACCATGGCAAGGTTGAAGATGAGTGGGCTCAAGACGCTGCCCTGCGGGACACCAGTCCCCGCTCCGCGAGGGCCGCTCAGGGTCTTGCAGACGCGTACACGCAGTGTGCGGTCTCTGAGAAAGCCACTTACATAATTTCTGAGCCTCCCTTCTGGTCCCAGGTGGTCAAGAGCATCGTGGATGGTCTGGTGCGGTAGCGCGTCAGAAGCTCACTTGACGTCCAGGAGCAGGAGGTACGCCGCCTCTTTCTCGTGTCGGGCCTGCTCTAGAAACGACACCATATCCGAGGGCGTCAGTGGTGCAGCGAGACCTGCGGAAGCCACTCTGCCTTTCATCAAGGCATTTCGAAGCCTGTTAGCCATTCAGTCTGCCCAGGACCACCGTCTCATGAGTTTCCCCCCGCTGAGGTCAGAGAGATGGGGCGATACGAGGAAGGCTCGCTGGGTGGTTTGCCAGTCTTCAGCACTGCTGTCACAATAGCCGTCCTCTAGTCCTCAGGGATCGTGCCGGTCCTCCAGACATGGTTGAAAAGGTCGAGTAATCGCAGCTGTTGGTCAGTGTCAAGGTTTTTCCAGCATAGAATAGGTGATGCCGTCGGCGCGGCGGGCTGTTCCCCCGGGGCAGCGCCGCACAGCCGTCAGAAGCTCAGCCAGTGTGATGTGCTGCGTTGCAGGCCGCTTCTACCCGACGGTCAGCTGGTCTCCGTGGCAGCTCGGCGAGGGGGACTCTGTATGGTAGCGGTAGCAGCCTGCTCTCGTGTGGGCCAGCCCGAAGATAGTGGCCATAGGGACCGGCATGGGTGGGTGCATCGGGGTGACGCAAGGGGCAAACTCCTCTGCAAGGAGCTCAGCCAGCTCCTGCTCTCTATCCCTGCCCCTATGGCCACTGAGGGATGGGCGCATAGCGCAGACTGGCTGTGTGATGGAATGAACAGCTTCCACGCCGGGCAAGGTCCCGGCTGCTGTCAAGGGAGCTGCAGAGGCTTTGCAGCATCTCTTGCGTGCTGCCTGGTGGCCGTCTGGCTGCCGTCTAGTCGTCTGAAGGCGTCTAAAGGACAGAGGTGTTGTGGCGGATGGCTTGCTTCTGGGCACTGGTCCTGGCGGCCGGAGGTTGAGGCGTAATATCAGGCACGGCTTTCCCTGGGTCACTTCGGTGTAGGTTGTGGCAGGCAGCTTCAGTGCAGGGAACAAGTTCCTTTGAGCCGTTCGCCAGTTTTGCGTGAGGATGGTCCACTTGATCACGCTGCAGCGTCTGGTACCAAAACGCCGGTACAGGGTGGATGGGGTGAGAAGTCTGAGGAAATGATCGGAGCCCAAGGTACCGTTTGCCATCTCCAGTTGTAGGTAGAGCGCTCGGACACCAGTGCGAGGTCAATGCACGTCTTGCAGGCTCGCGGACAAAGGTTGGGCTGTCAGTGTTGATTATCAGCAGTCCTGCAGCGATCGACGCCTCTAGGATGTCCCTAACCCGTCTGTGCTCTGGCGACTTCCCCAGTGCCGGTGGTGGCGTTGAAGTCCCCGAGATAAGCCAGTCACGACCCCAGGCTCCGCAGCGGCCCAGGTTGGCTGGCGTCCCAAGGTTCTCCTGGCCTGATGTAAATACTGCCAACCAAAATGTCTGTGCCGCCCATACGTACTGTAGCGCCTACGCAATCCATAGGGCCACCAGCTGATTCATCCAGGTGCAAAGCCAGGCTTGATAGGTCCCGTTCACGTACAGGGCCGCCCGTGACGTTCCCTGTGGGTGACTGAGATCCAGGAAGGGGGGGTCGTGGTGCAGAACTCAAGCTCGCACGAGGTGCGGCTCAGGTAGCCTACGTATCCAGGAAGCCGGGGTGGCTCCCCCTCACCATAACCTCCTGCAGGGCCAGTACATCGACGTCAGCCCGTAGGAGGCGGTCGGCCAGCTCTGCACTGCGTCTCCGCAGTGAGTGAACGTTCCACTGGAGAACGCGTGGTCTTGGTCCGTTAGAGCTCGCCGTGGGTCATTTGAGGAGCCTGGCTCTGCCTGGGGGCTGAGGAGGGCTGCAGGACGACGGATTGTGAACCGGGTTGAGGAGGTGTAGTTTGGCGGAGTGAGGTCTGGAGGGCCACTCGTGAGACAGGTTGTGTAGCTCGCACCAGCTCTGTCGTCACACGTCGTGCATGTTGCCAACGGGGGCACCGAGGGTCATTGACAGAGGGGGCCATGGCATTTGTGCAGGTGGGCCACTCTGGCACTGCAGTCGACGGACCGATGCGGTCCCCCACAGCGCGCACACATCGCGGCGCCTGGGCAGGAGGCCGTCGCATGGTCGAACCACCCATAACGTGTCACTGCAGGGGCCAAGGGCTACAAGCTCTCACCAGCAGGCCTCTTGAAGAGTCTAACTTGCTGTGGAGGGGACGGCCCGGTCGAAGTGCAGGCAAAGGTTACTCTGTCCGGCTCTCCCGGCGGAGGTCAAAGGGACTGTCGTCTCAATCCCAGCAAGGAGATCCGCTGTGGCATATGTCCACAATAAACGAACGCCGTTGATGATCCGGCGGCTGAAGTTGCGGCCGATGGGTTCTCGTGCGCCGACTGTCAAGCCACACAGCGAGGTCACATCCAGGAGTCTGGCGACGCACTCCGGAGATGAGGCGTCGGCGGCCACCACATTTCGCTCCACGTTCACCCGCACCTCGAGCACTCCCGCTATCGCTGCGAGTTGACGCAAATCGCGTCTGGGATGCGGAGAGGAAAGAGGTACCTCCGGCAGGGCGGAACAAGACGTCCCCGCAGTTTCCCTGGCCGGTAACAAAAGCGTGTCCGCCGTTGACAACGCCGCCGTCGCTTGCTTTGAATCTGCAGGGGGCCTGCGCGCTGCGGCGTCTTCCTTGGAATCGATGGCGATGGATTGGGAGTCGGAGGTGGTGGGGTAGTAGTGGCGTCAGGCCAGCGCGCAGCCATGTTGCTTTCTTTTTGTCATGCAGGGTGGGGTTCGGTGCCGTCGACAGCGGCGGCAGCACTTGTGTCGGCGTACGCCCGGTCGCAGTATGCTCGAGGCAGCCCGCGCCATCTCGATTGCTTCAAGACCACGGCGCAGCTCGGAGCAGCGCTGCTGTTGGCGCGCGCGGGCTTCATGTGCTTCCTCGCGTCGCGTCGTCTGCTCTCCGCTGTTTTTGCTGGGGCCCCTGCGTCCGTCCCCGCGCGCTCCGCAATAGCGGCGTAGCTGGGCCCCGTACCTTCTGTCTGGGTGGTGACGCGCGCGTTTGTGGCGCCGCGTGAGGGGCTTTCTTCCTCGGAGGTGTTGTCCATCGCCATACCGGTTTCCGGGCCGATTTTTTCTTCTTTGTCGCCCTCGGCAACTTCCTCGCTGGGTCGGTTTGGATCGTGGTTGGTTCTCCCGTCCGAGGCCATGTCTGGAAGCGTGTACCCCACGCTCCGTGCCGCGTCGCGTAGGAGATCATCCCGTGCCTCTGCTGCGAGGTCAGCAAGGGAATCTCGACTCCCCAGTCGAAGGTCGCTCGCTGCCGTGCCCCTCCGTGACCTTCAGGAAGCCACGAAGCGTCGTCAACGCAAGTACGGCCGCAGGGGACTGCTGCAGCTCTCCGACGGGGAAACGGTGTGGGCTGCGACTGATGAGTAGGCCAGTCATCCCACGCCCGAATGGAGAGGAACCGTCGCAAACATGTCGATAGTCCAGTGCCCGCGGCTAGGACTAGCCCGAGCGTGCGATGTGGTTCAAGCACGGCACGAGCACCCGTGGTATAGTTTTGGTGGTGTCTCTGTAAATGTATTTCAGTTAGCTTTTGCTTCATTGAACCTATATGAGAAGATGGCTGCTTGGGCCTTTACTAAAACTGACCTGAACCAAATTCCTGTGGCCCCAAAGCGTACAGGGAAGATGAGGGGGCGTGGCAA